>PVJH01030652.1:0-24601 GCA_004026705.1 Nesogale talazaci
TCTTTCCCTCAATCTCCAATCTTCTCTAAGCTGGTCTCTTGTTCCTGTCTAACTTTGTCTTCTACAATCTGTTTACAAGAACCTTTGACTGAAATCAGTAGCTACTGTGAACATCCCCAAGGCTGAAATCAGGAGCTACTGTGAACATCCATCCCCAAGACTTGCTCCACTGTTACTTCTACTCATGCTATTTTCTTTCCTAGGGCTTATTTTCTTCCTCCTCTGTTTTCAGTCAACTCTTACCTCTGTCATAGGCCCCCATAACCACTCTGATTTCTCTTTGTAATAAGAAGTTTTGACATTATTTATGTATGTCAAATACTTTACTTTTTAAATTATCTTTTAAAGTTACAATTTAGAGAGTCCTTTTTATTCCTAGATACATTCTATATTCTTTGCATGAACTTCTTATCATTTTTACAACAATCCCATGAAGAGGGTGCTAGCATTTTGCCCAGGTAAAGAAACTGAAGCACAAACAATTGTCTTAACTTAGTCTGAATTTAACATGAGGTAAAGTGGAAATGCCAAGACCCAAATCCAGAAAAAATTTCACTTCATTGTATTAAAAATTATTCCAATAAATGTTATTGTAAAAATTATTGCAATAATGTAAAAAAGCAAAGAATAAAAAGACATGTTTTAAATTATAAAAATATATTGTGAATGGTTACGTTTTACAGAGCAGATAATCAGACCTACATTTAACATATTGGTGCACATAATGTTTCAACTTATCCATTGCAATACTCTAAATCAGTGGTTTCAATATTTCTAATGTCACAATCTTTGAATACAGTTCCTCATGTTGTGGTGAGCCCCCAACCATAAAGTTATTTTTGTCGCCACTTCATAACTATAATTTTGCTACTGTTAAGAATTGAGAAAATCCCATGAAAGGTTCATTCAACTCCCAAAGGGTTCTCGGCTCACAGGTTGTGAACTACTGCTCTAAATGTGCTATGTCCTTTTCCTCTCTGGGATCCTGTTCCCAGTCTGACTTATTTCCTAACCTTCTGAGCTTTGTCTTTGGGTAAATATTTTCCCTTTGGTTGTCTCTGGCTGGCTACTCAGCCAACAGGCTGAATTCAATTCAAGACCTCAAGGGTGACTAAGAGCCACAATCCTGGGGAACCCAATGGTCTGTATGTGAGTAATAAGTATCTTCTGTGATTTTGAGTTTTGTTCCATGTTTCCCTATCATTCTATCTAAGACCTTCCAACGTGATAGTTTCCATAGCAGTTGGTAATGGTAGGTAGGCACCATCTGGGTCCTCTAGTCTTCCAGTTAGGGGGTTTCTTAAGGAAATTAACAGGTTAAAATTTAGGATAAAAAATACTTAGGACATAGTCTGTTGGTTAGAAAAGACTTTCCAGCCCTGCCCCCAAAGTAGGCATCCCTCTAGCCGTTGGGTTCACAGCCACATGACCCCTTGGCCTCTACCCTGCCCAGGCAAAGTTAAAGAACTCTTTTAGCATGGCATACCACTTCATCCTAATCCTAATCCCAAAGGCACTCAGTCCTAACTGGATCTGCAAGCCTAGATCCGCAGCATGAAGGCATTCTTCTCCACAAGCAAGTATTCTGTATGGAAGCACTCAACTTTGTTTGCTCTGGGGACCAGCTAAGAAGTGGCATTGAAACCATATTTGACCCTCCAGTTATAGAATGTGAAGGGAAATCCAACTTCTCCTGTGGTCAGGAATGATTCTTTGTTGAAGGAGACAGTTATACTTCTATCATCTAAACCTTCATTGCCTTGCTCTGATACCAACCCTCCCTCTCTTGGAGTCTGTTTCTCTGTTGGATTTGACAATCTGGTCCAATGGCCACAGAGAACTCACAGATTATACCCAGGATTGTGAGGTTTTTTTAAGGGGCACTAACAAATTACAAAATGTTACAGACAGAGTTCTAGTTTCCATAGTACCCCTTCTTTGGGCATAATGGCAGATGGGTCTCTCTCTGGTCTGTGGTGTTCTTGCCTTATGCCTTGCTCAGGTAAGTCTTATAAAGCCACTTTAATGCTTACTGATGTCCAAAGGGTGCCTTACTCTGCAAGCCAGCCTTATCTCCCCAAGCACTCAGCTTTGCATCTTAGAGGTGGGAAGTCCATGACCCTGCCTAACTGCCTCACTGCCTTGGAACTGCTTCTCTGCTCCGTCTCATAGTCTCGGTGCTATTCCTCTATCACGTGTTCATTCAGGGATGCCAAACATATGTTACTCTTGATTCTTTCTTTCTGGTCACGGGATTCTCTGCTCCTGTTTCTGAAGTGGTTCACATTGTACTCAGTGGAATGGCAAAAGTGAGTATTTCCTCTATTAGAATGTCACATACTTCATTTGCATGGTCCAACCCAACATTTGGCGGGAGATACAAAGACTAGAGGTAGATGAGCAATGCCGAATAACTTCACTGCTGCCAAGAAGCCCACCTCTCTGCCTGGCTCTTGATCCTGCTGCTTCTCCTACTCTGTCTTTTCCAATTGCTTCTCTCACATCATAGGTTCAATGTGGAGAAATCTCATGGTCCAAAGGATACACTCCAATCCTGACTCTTTTCTCTATATGCTATTGAGACAACCACTTCTTGTTTCTCAGATAGCTCATTTTATATTCAGCAGGATAGCAAAGTGGTTTAATCCCACATTATACTTTCAAATTTGTACAATAATAATTAACATTTTTAACAACCACTTGCCTCTGAATCATATAATCTATCAGTATCTTCCCCTACTTCATCTTTTCCAGATGCATCAGGAAAAGGTCACCTGGTAGGAGTCGCAATGACTCTGGCCAGAAGAACCAGATCAAGCAAATCACTGAAACATAATTATCCTTTGGGCCAAATACAAAAACGATGAAAAGGAAAAGGGCAAATTTATTTAACAGAGAAAGGGGAGAGTGACTGACAATAGAGCAAGGCTGATCAAGTGGAAGCTGTGATATTAATAGCATTATCACCATGATCTTCATCACTCCCACTAGACAACCACTGATAAATTGTAGAGCAGAAACAAAAACCAAACAAACACAGCTCTTAAAGCACACACTGTATTAAAAGGAAAATGTAGAGGGTGGAATAGTAAGTTCTCTCCTACTTGCATATGAAGAATATCATTTTGCCTCAAAGTGGCATGTTCAGCTATGAAGTCCTGCTTAAAAGGAACTCTCTGTGAAGATATTGCACTTACAGATGGTCCAGACAAACATAAATCTAAGACGTAATAGATAATGGTACTTAAAAGGAAACTTTGAATTAAAAATGGAATTATTGACTATTTGTAGATCCAGGTAACACATCCTTTCCTAAGTGATTTACATTTAAGGAGGCAGTCTTTGAGATAGAAAAAAAATCACTTTCTGAATGGTAATTATAAACGTGATAGTCATACTTATACTAATATTTCATATTCTTTTAAAAAGTGTCTCTTTCCCCTATGTGCAACAAAATAAAGGTTTCTATATTTTATGTGTAAAAATTATTTTGCTCAAGTCTATTTTCTTAGGAACAGTTTCCATTCTTATAAGCCATTAGAAAATTTGATTCAGTTGAAGAAGTGTGCTTTCGTTATGTAGCCAATATTTTCAAAGTTGAAAAAGAAATTATACACAGCATCAACTTTAGCATAAAAGGAACAACTCTCCCTAGGAAATCAAGATGAAATGGGCTTTTCTCTGAAGTTTCCATTTAGAATAAAAAGCCAAATTTGTTAACAGGTGATGCAATTTCTATCAATTTTTCCCTCATGATTATCAGATGCTTAGTGAGGCTTTTATTAGACATCACTAATGTGAATTAGCATCAGGTGGTAAAATTCACAACTTATATAAGGAACTGGAGAGTCCCTGGAGCGAATAGTTCTAGCATGACTTATTTCTTTTTAATAACATTAGCTTCTGTTTCTATGGAAACTTCATATTCTGTTTTCTGTTTACATAGATGTCTTTAGTCATGGCTGGTGCCACTTAGTGTGAAAACTCACGGTGCCACATCCCCACCCCATGGACCTTCTCATACAGAATCATACAGAATCTTTATTAATCCAAACATTAATCATACAACACTATGCAATGTATATAATTATACATTGTTTACACTTAGACTTTTTCTTGGGGGGGGGCATCACTGCCCTGGTGAGAGTAGGAAGCCCAGCCTTGCTGCTGGAGAGCTGCTGCTGGAATTGAACAGCCAACCCTGTGGACTGCAGTCCCGCGCACAACCACTACACCACCAGGGCTCAACCCTACACTTAGCTTTTCTTTGAGTATATGAATACTCATAGCAACTTGTTTAGCAAAATCTTTCTACATTTGATATATTATTAGTTGCAATATTATTAGTAACCGAATGACATTATTTTATGATTCTCTCCTTCTTTTCCCTTAACTATTACTCCACTCTCAAGTAGACTATTGATATAGATACACAAATACAAATTGCCACAACATTGTAGGTAAAACACCAAAAAGTGTGATAAAGTCAGCATCTATAAAGACGTAGGCTGTAATTAAAACAACATAAGTCTGTAGTGTGTGCAGATGAAACCACCAGATTAGAACAATCACTCTAAGTGCGTCATAATGACAACTCAGACTGGAGCACATTATAAAAAAATCAAATATTACCCCTGGACCTGGTGTCAGGCATCAAAGAGCTAAAATTATATTATTATTAATGAGGGGGTGAACAGATTGGGGACCCAAAGCCCATCAATAGGTGAAGTAACATCCTCTTGCAAGGAGGAGATGAGCCAGTTAAATACAGGGTAGTAGCAATGAAATATGCAACCTTCCTTTAGTTCCCAAATGTTGCCTCCCACCTACTATCATTACCCCAATTATACCACATAAATCCAGCTAGATCAGAGGATGTACAGTGAAGTTGGGAACATGGGAAATTTATGATAGATGATCCATCATGACTAGTAATAGGAGTGGTAATACCAGGAGGGTGGAGGGATGGAGGAATAGAAAGGGAGAACCAACTTCAGGGACCTACACGTGGCCTCCTTTCTGGGACACGGACAACAGGGAAGTGAGTGTTGGGACACATTGGACAGTGTACAGGATGAAAAAATAATAACAATTTGTAAATTACTAAAGGTTCAAGGGGGGAGGAAGGGAAATATAAGGAACTGATACTGGGAGGTTGGATGGAGGGAGGATGTTTTGAGAGTGATGATGGCAATAAGTGTATAAATGTGGTCTGCATATAATTGATGTTTGTATGGATTGTGATGGGAGTTGCATGAGCCCCCAATAAAATGATTCATTAAAAAGAAAAGAAAAAAAATCAAATATTACAGTAAGTTGGCATAGAGTTTAACTTTTAGGTATATTAATACATGCCACTTGGGGGTTACAATTTTTTTCTTGTTATAACTAATAGCAGGAGTATTTTTTATTAAAGCATAATAAATTTCTGTTGAAACACTAAAAAAATGTTATAGACAGTCATTCATTTCAGATTACTTCTTGTGATAGTGTCACATGGTATGGTCCCCAGTCTCACACACCTTTAGTGATGCCATGGCCTTTAGATTTATTAAAATATTCAAATATTTAACACTAATGGTAGCATTCTACTTTAAGTATAACATTATAAAAGACAGATTAACAATTCAAACTTTATTGTAAGCACATGTGGTGATATGAATTGTCAATTATAAGTAGAGATTATGTTTTCATGTATTTCTAAAACACTAACACTCAAATTCAAAGGGGAAATTATTGCCTAACTGTAATTTGCATAAAGTAGATCAACAGAAAAATGCACAATGATAAGACAGGTACACATGTCACGCTCACAATGCACGGATACACACACATGCATGATACACAAGGAGGTTTCTGAAAGCTTGTGGAAAATCTTCATCATCTTTTAATAAAAGTATGATATGACTACACATATTTCTGTTATGACTAGCTACTGTGATAGTTAGGGTTTATGTTAGCTTGGCTAGGTTAGGATTCTCCCTGAATTTCATCTGACATTATGTAATCAACTACATTATGAGATCTTCTGTGAGAAGAATATTGTGCAGTGCTATCTTCTTGCAACGCCAAAGCCTTGGTACAATTGAAAGGATATTATGTCGGGATCTGGCCCACTCTTAATATAAATTGACACTGTAAGGAAACTGGTTCAATTCTTATTTCTGGCTTGGGTCCTGCATCTGGCTCAGCAACCCACCAATCCTGGGAAGCCTTTCGTATTGCCTGCCTGCCTTGCTGACCTTAAATTTCTCTGCCTCTGCCTCCCACAGCCTCTGGTCTTCCTGCTTCCTGGCTCATCTTCCTGCTTCCTGGTTCGTTGGGCCACACAGGCCTATGGACTTGAACCACATTGGACTTGATCACTTCTACAAATGTGCAAGCACTTTCATGATGTAACATGTTTGCTTTGTAGGCACATACAAGCATCAAAACTTTTGCTTGTCGAGTTGGCTCGTGCTCATGGAAGTCTCATATGCAACAGAATAAAGTGGCTTCAACGGGCAAAATGGTAAATAGAAGTATATAGATCTGCAATGGTAAGTAGAAATTATTGTTACAAAGTTAAAGAATCTTTTTTAGGTAAAGTGTGAATGCTATTATTTCTCAAACTATCCTCCCTCTCAGTCTATTCAAAGAACTGTGTACTCTGATTTAGACCAAATTGAAGTGGCAGTGGTGAAGGCCTCAAGAGACCCAATCATGTTTCTTTTAAATGTCATCGTTCTTGTTGTTGTTAGCTTGAGAACAAAAAAATATTCCTGAAAGGGAAGTATCAAGACCAGGGGGTGATTGGGGTAAAGCTTCCCAAATAAATTCTCCAAAGAAAACATTGTTCCCTTTGAGGAATGAGAAAGTGCATTGTGATGGAAAAAAATTCCTTAGCACAATTTTCCTAATGGTTTTTCTCATTGATGTACTTTTTAATTTTCTTAAAACTTTTTCCTAGTAAACTCCTGTGATTTCTCAGTCTTCTTCAAGAAAATTTACCAAGATGACCCCTTTTGGATTTCCAATACAGTCACCACAACCTTCTGAACTGTTCTCTGTTGCAGCAGATCTCTACAGAAGGGAATGTTTTGATTGGATTTTTAAAGGCACTCTAATAAGAACCAAATCAATGTATTACGAGAGAACTTATCTGAAACCATTTACTGATTGCAGAAATACCTTTATACTCATTAAACTTGAAGTTAGCCCATCCCTATGTGGGTTTTCTTGAACCTTGGTAGCAATACTTTTGTACTTTTAATGTGTACATACAAGGCATAAAAAATACACAATATTGCCAATAATCAAGAAATGCAATTTTAAAAACCAAAAATACCTCAAAATTACCTTTTTGATTAGCCAAGATTTAAAAAACTGATAAAATACCTGGTAGAAATATTGTCAAGAAATAATAATGTGATGAGACTATTTATAGGAATATAAATTGGCGCAAGTTTCAGAAGAGTGTATAGATAATCTATATATAAAAGTTACTTATGAGCAAGCCACTTGACGCAGATATTTCACTTCTGGAAGTTATTCCTAAGGATATATAAATATACAATATAACAATGACAATGATCACACTATTATTTATGATAAAAAATTAAGCACTGTGAAATGTCCCATTAGGGGGTTATTTGAATTGACCATGTTGTGTGAGGTAGTTAAATTTTACCTACTTTTCTTGGCTAGTGTCTCTTCATTTCTAGCACTGGATGCTAGTCATAGTTGTTGAATAAATTAAAGTGACAGCACAGAGCTGCAGCTAATTCTCTGAACAGATGTTCATAGTATGCAAAGTGTAAAATGTAATAAAATAGAATCTAAAATGTGATGGCATTTTCTTTTAAGAATCATCTGCATTTACCTTTACTGCAAATATATCCAGGATGTGGTGGAAGCCCAGGTAAGAAAGCACCATGAAAGAATGAATCATTAGGTCAAGGAGCTCAAGATCATACCCCAAGGGGACACCATCGCTAGTTGGGTTTGCAAAGACTGTTCTACTTCCTACTTTGGTGAGTACTGACTGGGGTCTTAAACTTGTGGGTGTGACTATTTAAAGAGCAACTATTGGCTTTTCTCTGTGTGGAGAAAAGAATAGTGAAGAAAATGGGAACGCCTTTAATTTTTATCTCTCTACTTTCTCCTTGACAGAAAGAGACCTGTAGTCACATGCTCTAAATGGCCATGTGAACAGGGGCCTCCCTACCTTGGGAACAATAGAACTAGCTGGTGCCTAACTACCATTACCAACTTCATTGAACGGGATCACAGTATAAGGTACTGAATGGATAGAAAGAAACTTGAGAAACAAAACACAAAATCACAAAAATAACAGATTTATTCATCAGATAGAGACTGATAGAATCCCTGTGACTATGGCATTTAATTGACCTATGAGTCCGGAAATGAGTTAATTCCAAGCTCAATTTTCAAACAAATAATAATAAAGATCTGTAAGGAGAGAATAACACCATTGAGGTTTGCACCCCTGAGAATAATCAATAATGAGATCAACATGGCAGTATTTACCTCAGAATAGAGTTCAGAAATATTAGGAAAGAAGGAGGAATAGAAAGAGCTGACACAGGGAGGAAGTGGGATGGGTGCTGTTACACTATGGGGATTGAGATCACTGAAGCAAAATGTCTATGAATTGTAGAATGGAAAGGTTATCTGCTCTGTGTGTCTTTATGCAATTCACAATGATTACAAAAATTATAATCATGTATATATGTATAAAATGGGTAATGCTATGAAAAGAATTGTAGCTAGATGAAATTTAGTTCATCTTTTTTCTGCATTGTCTGAATTATTTATTATTTTTTAGAGCAGTCAAATAATTATTTTTCCATTTTGAAAATGAAACAAAAGCATAAAAAGAAACAAATCAGGAATTGAAGCAAAGGTGGTAAGGTAAAAGGGACAGAGGTAAGAAGAGAAGAAGGTAGAGAAAAAGGAAATAAAAAAACTCAACAAAGGAAGACTACAAAGAAATTTTATTTCACTGAGTGTATGCGTGTATGCATCAAATCAAGCACCTCATGCTGAAAGCGTCCAAAATTGAACCCATCACTTTCTTGGTATTGAGTCTACCCTTTAAATCTGCTCTTGCAATGATACATTAGTTGAGTGTTTGGCAGCTAATCAAAAAGCTGATGACACAAACCCATTCAGTGTCTGTCTGATGAAAATCTTTGTGGAAAATCTACTCTGTCACAGGGTCTCACTGTGAATCAATTCAAATTGACTTGAGGGGGCTAAGCAAACATTTGGTGAATGTAGTTGTACCTTTTTCCTCTTTCTATTTTTTGTTTCAATTGCATGGAATGTCAAGTGGCCCAATGACAACACATACAAAATTTTATGAAGTTTTTCTAGGTATTAGTGCTCCATACATCTTCAGGAGTCCAAGTCAGAAGAATGCAATTTCAACTGTTTTATATCTGAGATTCAAAATCCTCCATGTTCAATTTGTAAATCATCTCAAGTCTTCGTTGAGAACCAACGCTGCTTCATTGATGAAACTAGTGGAAGGAATACTCGTAGACTTCTTTTCAATGAATTGGCCAGGTGCCCAATTAATCATCTCCAAAATACTCTTTCTCTCTAATTATATTATCTTTTAATACTTATCTCATATTTAAACTTTTGAGAAAGTTACCCAAAGTTCAAAATCATGTTTGTGGGCCCATCGTGTTTGTGGGCCTCTCTATGAACAACTGGTGTTATGTCTAACAGTATATATGTACAACTATTGTTCACTGAACTAAATTGATCTCAAAACTATTCTTGAATTTCTTTTTACATTCATTCTCACATGCAATGAGCCACAGGGATCAGTTCAGCCCCTTTATGGATGAGTCTTCATTTCTATTTGTTTCAAAGATTCTGGGCCAAGCGTATTGCTGGATGGCATTGATTTTAAGATGTATCTTTTCACTTTGTGACACTTAGAAAGAAGAAAGTACGCCCTTGTTCATGATGCTGGGCAATCATTTTTGGCAAGTGTCATTGCCTATGCAGGTATGAACTCCAGGGGGTTGACTGGACATTTGAAAGCCTAGATGTGTCAGTTATAAAATACTTAAGAACTGAGAAGAATATGTGAATCTCAATTATTATGTGAAGATTTTCTATTGTTACTTTTGTTAAGACCTAGGTAGTGACCCAGTGTGACAGGGTTAGATTGGGCACAATTCCGGCACTGTCTGCATTGCTGTCCCCGTAACACTATGGGTCAGTGAGGGACATCATGTCTCATAGTGGGGCTGGCCTTATGGTCCTCTCTGTGCATTGTCTGCTCTGAACAGGAATATTGTTCTCAGGGTCTGTTTAGCCAAGATGTGTTCCCCTCCCTCTTCATCCCTCTTCTTTTCTCCTGTGTACTCTAATCAGACATGGTCCTCTCCCCAAGCTGTAGCTTCAGTGCTGTCCTGTGAGGAGTATTCTTCTGGAGTGTGGGGTGGTATTCACATATTTCAGATGGGGGTTGGCCCTGCAGACTTCTATTGGTTCCCTGATACATGCTGGTATGTTGCATTCACATCTTGGGATATCAGGTTGAAGTCTGGCCTCTCTTTCCCTGTCCTGTGGAGATATAAACATTTTGTTCTAATAAGCCAGCACTCTGTAATACTCACCTTGCTGGCATGATAGCTGAAGACAAAATGCGTAAATAAACAAATGTCGTGAAGAAAGCTGATGGTGCCTACTATAAAAAGATAAAGGTTTGGGGTCTTAAAGACTTGAAGATAAACAAATGACCATCTAGCTGAGAAGCAACAAAGCCCACATGGAAGAAGCACATAGGCCTGTGTGCTCATGAAGTGTTGATGGGATCTGGTATCAGGCATCTAAGATCTAGAACAAAATCATACCCAGTGTGAATGGGAGTGGGAACATGGAGTGGAGACCCAAAGCCCATCTATAGACAATAGGATATCCCTTCACAGATGGATCACAAAGAAGTAGCGAGCCAGCCAGGGTGCAGTATAGCACTGATGAAACACACAACTTTCCTCTAGCTCTTTAAAGCTTCCTTCCCCACACAATCATGACATCAATTCTACCTTACAAAACAGATTAGAGCACAACATGCACGTTGCTGCAGATAAGAGGCAGCAAAACAGGGAATCCAGGAGATATAACCCCCTCAGGGCCAACAATGGGAATAGAGATACCAGGAGGATTAGGGGAAGGTGAGGGGAATAAGGGGGAATCAGTTACACTGATCAACATGTAACCCCCTCCCAGGAGGATGAACAACAGAAAAGGGGTGAAGGGCAATAAAGGATGAGGTAAGATGAAAATAATAATCTATAACTTAGCAAGAGTTCATGAGAGAGGGTAGGCAGAGGAGGAAGGGCGAAAATGAGGAACAGATAACGGGCTCAAGTAGAAAGAAAATGCTTTGAAAATGATGACAGCGTGCATGTAAATGTGCTTGAAACAATGGATGAATGTATGGATTGTGATAAGAAATGGAAGAGCCCCCAATAAATGCATTTTTAAAAAATCAAGAGCATGCCAGCATTAATATTAGTAGAATAGCTGTCAACAACTTGGAGGAAAATCAGAGATAACAGGAGAGCACTCTTAAGAAAAACAGGATCACCCACACCTCATGCCTTAGTCTTAGTTCTCTAGAGAAGCAAGACCAATTTTTATATATGTGGAGAGAAAGAGAGATACACACACAAAGGGGGAGAGAGACAAGAAAATGGCTCACATAGTTGTAGAGAGGTATTTATATCGAGAAAATGGTTCACAGATCTAACCTGAGTTCAAGCAAGTTGCAAGTCCATGGGTCATATGTTAAGATGGAAGTGTCTCTTGATTCATGTAGCTTTGGAAGCTGATGAATTGAATATCAGTAGAACACCACTGGTTGCTGGACACAGAGGAAAACGAATCCAAAGTCAGTAGGCAGGTTTGTAACTCAAAGGTGGAAAAGTCCAAGATTAGCAGGTCAGATGTCTGATGACTTATACCTGCTGATGGCTCCTGGGGTTAGTTAGCAATATGGCAGTCTATTGGTTCAAGTCAAAAGAACCAGGAGCCAACGAGCCAGATGCATGATACAGCCCCAACAAAAATCAAATAAGCTTCTCCACATTGTCTACTTATATGGAAAGTAGACCACACCCCCAAGGAAACTTTCTTTTAATGGTATAAGGGCTGTGATCTGCGTAAGGGGGTTCCCTTTCAGCCTAATCTTCTTACAACTGATTGTCTGCTCACAGAAAATCCAATTATGGGATTAATTACATTGGGTTAGGTCATATCATGGGGAATTACTGAGCTATAACTGTCAGACCACCAAATCTAAATATCATATGTTAGTAGCCAAAGAAACAAAAGCAGCACAGATCCACGATTGAGAAAAATGTGTCACAGAAGAAACTGATTCAGAATGTGAAAAAGTTTTAGAAATGCTTTAACCAATGTATTCTGTCTATATTTTCTTTGTATGCACTCATAAAATGCAGTAAAAATATTGATGCAGAAAAAAGTCTAAGATAGGGGCTGAGCCCCAGTGGTGTAGTGGTTGAGTGCGGGACTGAGGCCCACTGGCTTGGCGGTTCAAATCCAGCAGCAGCTCTCCGGGAGCGAGGCTGGGTAGCTCCCATGACCACCAGAGGACAGTGCTGGCCCCCTAAAAAAGTCTTAGATAATTCTGTCCATAGGTATAAAATTAAGATTCCACAAACAGAAAAGCATTTTGTTATCGTTTAATGGCAGTCATTTGATTTGCTTGCTTTTTCCACTTAGAGGCACATAAAAAATGGTGGGTAAAAAAAATTTTTTTTAAATGGTGGGTGAAACAATGGTAGTGTTTCATCCTTTATGAAGTATGTTACTTTAGATTGTGAGTAATTGTAGTAACATTTTAAGTGACTTCCTTGCCAGTTTTACCTTCTAACATATGAAGAAGGAATTTTTATTCACTTTTTAAAAAACTGGCTGAGTTCCGGTGACGCAGTGGTTGTGCACTTGACAGCGGCCCACTGGGATGGAGGTTCAATTCCAGCAGCAGCTCCACAGGAGCAAAGGCTGGGCCTCCTACACTCACTACCAGGGGGCTGTGGTACCCAAAAAACAAACAAACAAACAAAAAAACTTCAGTGTCTCTCCTTTGAGTACAGATTAAGATAAAAACTCCTTAACAAAGGAGGGTTTTATGAGTTCCACAGGTACTCTCCACATACTTAATATATTCATCTTTCTTGATCTGATCCTTTCAACATACTCTGTAGTTTCCCACTTTCGACCTAGACTCTGCTCTCTAGAGAAGCAAAACCAGTAAAGGACAGGGATTCCAAAAGTTTGTGGATAAATTCCATTATCTTTTAGTTCCACCTTTCACAAAGCATTTGGAAGCGCCCAGGTATATATACATAGATACACAGATATTTAAAATGATGGATGAAAATAATTTAACAACCAGTTCTCTGCCTGAATGACCATCTATAAGTGTAAAAAAAGTTGATAGAAATATGTATCAAAAGATAGTTTATTACTTCATACAGCTAATACTTTTTTGATGGGGTAAAATCTTATATTAATTTAGAGTTATAGGGTTCTGCCTCTTACACAAGCTGTGATAATTCAGATAAGGAAATCTACAGAAACAACATTTGTAAAAAGAAATAAATAAGAAAGTTTCTAGGTGATGTTATCTCCCTTACAGCCCAGCATGTCTGGTGTTTTGGAAAATTAATGTGTACACGTGACATAATTTGTTCCATTTTTAACACTGGAATGCAACTTTTCATTTCCTTAACATTGTATGCACACCATGGAGTTTCTTTCCTATGCTGAAAGCTGAGTCTACTTCCATTTTAATAATCTTTGACGTAAGTCCTATGACAAATATACCAATAAATTCCTCAAATAACACCCACCACCACCCCTACCAATTATATTTTTCAGTTGATCCATATTCCTTTTACTCTTTTCTTGGTTTTTATCACTGGTACCTTTGCTTGTACTTGAAAGTAAAAGGCAATTCCGGACCACAGCAAATCCCATGTTCTTGCTTGGCTCCTGTTGAATGGAGAAAGAAGGAGAGAAGCAGGAAGGGTATTCATGAGTTGAGATCAGACACTACCAGGAGCCCAACTTGCATTTCAAAAATGAGCCCTTGGACACATTTACAGCGGAGAAGTCTTCATTGGTTTAGAGAAGAAAAATGACTATTTCACAAGCACCACGGTGTTGGAATTTCCAGAAGATCCCTGCAGTGCTTCACTACACACGCATTACTACAGTGTTCAGGGTCCTAGTCCATGCTCCCAGCAGGAGGGTTCTCACACCCTGACCTCACACATGGAGGCTGGGGTGAGAGTACTACAGGAGATGTGGTCACCAATTCGACATCCATCAGAGAAGGAGATGCAACCTCAGGAACTACATCTGTGATCATCTCACAGATTGTCTCAGGAGAAGTGGCCTCTACTGGATGGACCTTGGGACTACTGTTCACAGGCTGCTCAGGTCTACTTCCCACAGTTGGTGGAACTACAATAATTGGCATTTTCAGCATGGGCCCAGGCACAATCTTGATCTGCAGAGGAGGTGCCTGCTGCTGTAAGTTGATCCGGACTTTCTGAGGTGGAGGCCATTGTATGGCCCAGAGAGGGGGAGGCTGAGGAAGAATGGTCACTTGCTGCTGAGTTGGGGGCTGAGGCATCTGTCGGAATGGAGGGGGCTGTAGTCGGGGTGGAGGCAGCTGCAACACCAACTGAGTGACAATCGGGACTTGTTGGTTGGGCTGGATAGTGTCTGTACTTGTTGGGCCTAACTGCAGCCTCCCAGGAGGTCACCACTGCAGCTGGGATAGCAGTAGACGTTCATCCTTGAAACAGGGTAATGCAAGAGGGTAACACTTGTTTGGTAATGATCAGTTTGATGATATTAGGCTGGTACCCTGGCCCTGAAGGTGCCTGGTTTGCAACATAGGATGAACGAGTGGAGTTAATGACAATGGAGGGGACAGAGCAGGAGACCCTGTTGCAGCTGGTGCTGGAGATGCTGGGTCAACGGGAGTCATAGGAGGTGGAGAGGGAGTCTGTGCTGGTGGCACTGGATTCAGGTTCTACTGTCTCCACAGTGGCCTGACATTCTTGGTTGTCTTTTTATGCAGCCAGAGCCTTCAGATACCCTTTTTTTGGCAGTCTCGGTTTCTGCTCTTCTCTGAGACTGTTCCACATAGAGATCACAAAAGTGACATTGGGATTCAGTCCCTTGATCACAGCCTGTGTATCATGGAAAAATAAAGCTTATGCCCAAAACTGGTTTTTGAGATTCATTAGGATCTTTCGTTCTTTTTTTTCTTTTGAGCTTTCTGCTTTCCCCCTGTTTCCACAACTGTCTTCAGGCAATGAAGTTGCCTGTGGAAATTCTGGACACCTTCCACGTGAAGTGAGTTAGTAGGTGAAAGGATGGTTGAAAGACGATCTTCAGGAGACTGGGCAGGTGGCAGGATGGTGCCACCCCCTAAACTCAAGCCATGCAGAGAACTCAGCTCTGACTGATCAATGGTGGTCATCTGGCTATGCCCCATCAAGCCAGATGCCATGCCTGTAACTGGTACATCAATTGTAACAGGTAGATTGGCACTATACTGTGTTCCTAGTGAATGACCCAAATCCATGTTTAAGCCTTCACTCAGGAAACCCCCACCCTACTCCATCGAGCCATGGGTCATGCCCACGGGCATGTCCAATGTCTGGACCCTATACTGGGCTGAAAAGCTGACATCCTGTGAGGAGGAAGGGTCTGCTAGGTCATCAAAGTGGCCAATCACATCTGAGACAACCAATGAGGGATCAGAATCCAAGGAAATCTGTGGAATTTCAAATTCCTCATCACCCAAGCTTGGTGAATGGAATGTCTTGGCCCCTGACAGGAAGGGGGGCTGGGAAACTCCATCTTCACACCTTATACAACTAATACTTAAGAACAATAAAATAGTGCACAAAATTATATTTGTTGAGGCTGATCCCCAGTGGCATAGTGGTTGTGTACAGGACTGCGGCCCACAGGGTTGGCGGTTTAAATCCAGCAGTAGCTCTCCAGGAGCAGGGCTGGGCCTCTGTGGCAGTCATGTGTTTATGTTAATTTTATAATTGAAATGTAGGGGTGGAGTCTGGCCTGTTAATCAAGAGAAAGCCATTGAGTAGCTGGTGAAGCCTCTGTGTGGGCATGGCATTCACCTGGGACTCCAGGGAAATCTCGCGATATTTCCCTCGTGAAGATGAGACGCTATCTTCCCCAGTTATTGGAAGTTAGTTTGAGAGAAGATTCACCACAGGCAACACAGAATGGCGGTGGCTGGGAGGCTGGAGTAGCTGGTGGAGAGACCACACGGCTTAGCCCTGATGAAGACAGGCCTCTGAAGTGGCATGCTGTTGATGGACCTGAGCCCTGGAAGCAAGGAGCCATGGGGAGACCCCTGCCAGTGCCAGAATTCTGCACCCACTGACCCGTGACTTCCTGAGTGGGAAGCAGACTTTATAGACTGATTTTGGGCATATGGGTTATTATTGGACTTATGACTTTGCACTGGACTGGATTGGGATGCCTTCTGAGGGTCACATTTCTTTTGTATATAAAAGATATACCTATATGCGTGTCTCTGGAATTTGTTCCTCTAGTCTACCCGGACTAACACAGCCTCCTACTCCCACCAGGGGGCACTGATGCCACAAAAAAATTAGATTTGCTGATATTCACCCTACCCAGAGTATTCTTCCTGTCTTGCAGTCATACCATCCACATCTTCACTTAAGGAAGTTTTTCCTAAAAATCCCACTCCCATGTACTTCAGATGCTATCAGGAGAGACCAGTCCTTGGAAAAGGACATCATCCCTGACAAAGTAGCAGGTCAGTCAACAAGAGGATGATCCTCAATGAAATTGATTGATACAGAGTCTGTCACGGTGAGCTCAAATGTAGCCACTGGGAGGATAGCAGAGGGCCAGGTAGTGTCTCATTCTGCTTGTAGAGAGTCACCAGCATTAGAACTGACTCGATGGTATCTGAAAATGCCTGAAAACAACTTGAGGTTCTCAGGTTTGTTTATTTATCATTGAACTCTCCACTCATTAGAATATGGGGATTGAGCATTGTAACACTCCTCAAAGTAAGCCGTATTTAATCATAAATGGTGACCATGTCTGATTCTAATCATATCTTAATTGTATTTCTCTCTTCTATGTCATTATCTGCCCTGGTACTATATACATGCAAATATAAAATGAATATTTGTTGGCCAAGTTGTTCAATATATAAAACTATTCTAGGAGAGTTCAAATATGAAACCATTATAAAACATTTCTTCAAAAAGCCATTAAAGTTTACTTCTTCACACTCTTTGATTTTAGGATGAAGAGTCCTGTACTCGATTGAACACAAGGTATGGGTGACATAGCAACAATATGAATAATATCAGAGTGCCCCAGGTGGGATTAGCTCAGCAGTAGCTAGTTGTATAGCACTCAGTATTGTATGGGCATTTTGCTTGTTTGTTAAGTGCCATTGAGTTCATCCTGACTCATGGCGTCCCTCTGCACCACAGAACAGAGCGCTGCCCTCTCCTGTACCTTCCCCACCATTGTTCTCTGCTTGAGTCCATTGTTGCTGTCACCATGTCAGTTCATCTCCTTGGGGGCCTTCCTCTTCTTTGATGCCCCTCTACTTTACCAAGCATGATATCATTTAATTCGACAGGAACATTTAAAAATAGATACTGATGAGGGAGCTGACTTAGAGAAATCAAGTAACCTGTCTAAGGTAACAGAGTAAGCAAACAATGGAGATCGGTTTCAAACCCAGATCTCTGACTTTTTTCTTTGTTTTTGACCCCAAAACTATTTTAACCGCCACCAAGTCATTTCAGACTCAAAGTGACCCTGTAGGAAGACTAGGTAGAACTGTCCCTGAGAGTCTTCAAGACTGTAATTATTTACAGAAGTGAAAAATCTCATCTTTCTCCTAAGAAGTGGCTGAGGGCTTGGAACTGCTGATCTATATTGTTTTTAATATATGTTCTGATGTCCCATTTCACTCAGCCTCTAGGAAAAATACAGACAAGGAGCACATGGCTCCCACAAGGATAAAGGGGCCAACACAATGCTGTGGTATCCATGTGACTTCTCTCTGACTGTGAGTTTCTCTGGTTGAGAATAAATGCTTTTGCTGCAAAACCCTGATGTTCTTGGCTTAAATATATCATCATAAAAAAGATACATGGGCATGTATTCACTTCTGAAATTAATGCATAAATCATACATCCTACTGATTTCTCCCTCTTAAAAAAACTTAGATAAGAATATTTCACTTAAATCATTCTGAACATTTCTAGGGAAACACATGAAGACTCAAATCTTAGATTTGGGGGACAGTGTATATAAAGACATGCGGATATGAAAAAGAATCACTAATCTAAATCAGATGGAATTGAAATGTGCAAGATCCATTGTAAAATAAAGAAAAAAACATAAGTTGTTTATTTAAAGTAGGATCCCCAAAGCTTCACAAATGCATTGCCACCTGCCTACTTAATTCTCAGAGGGAGAAAGACCTTCTGCTCCTACATAAACGTACAGTCTCACAAATGCACAAGGTACTTCTACAGTGTTGTTTAGGATCACTTTGAGTCAGAACCGACTTGATGACAATGAGAGTTACTTGTAAGAGGAGTCACAGTGGCGAGGTCAGCAGTGAGAAACCATGGATCACTTCACAGAAGTAAGATAGGGCTTTCTACTCTAATTAAAGTTTTAGACTCCCACAAGGACAGGTCTACCCTATGCTGTAAGGCCCCATCAGTCAGAATCAGCTGGATGGTAATGTGTCCTATTTGTAAATTTGAGCCTCTGCCCAGGGCTAACCAGAGACTCCCGAATGCCTCAGGGACTATCTTTTATTCTGCTTGTTAATGGCACTGGGTCTCTTATGAGTGGTCTTGAAAGTTGCTACCTGAAAAGTCAATGGGACCACTTTAGTGCCCATTAGAGAAAACATTCATTACTCAGACAAATCTTGATTCTTGATTTGTGTGCTTCCAACTATTCCTTACACTATCTTTCATATTAATGGTTTGGCTTTAAGAATACAAATGGAGATATTAATTTTTATTTCAAGGTCAAAAGATTAATAAGGGTTCTTTGAGTATTCTTTAACTATGAGTTTAGAAAAACTCCAAAATCAATCTCACTGTCATCAAGTCAATTTCAACACATAGTGATCCTGAGGCTGGGAATCTTTTTGAGAGCACACACACTCATTTTTTCCTCCCTCATAATGATCGTGGATTTGAACCTCCAACCCTGTGCTTAGCAGTGCAGACAACACTTACCCAGACAGCACCATGAGGAGGGGTTCTTTTATAGCTCTCCAAATTTTATTTCTACATCTACTAAGAGTAGTTAATGGCCTCCTCTTGAAGCCAACCACAAACATATCTGCAATTAAACAAAATGGGGGCTTAATGACTCAGTGCAATCAGGGAAAACTAGTGCTGTGCTCCACGGGGAATGATGGGCAATTTCAGGGAGAAGATATTAAAGCCCAAATACATGCAAAGAAAAGAAAATCCATTGCTGTCACGTACATTCTGACTCTTGGAGACTCCACATATCAGAATAGAACTATGCTCCATGGAATTTCCACTCGCTGATTTTTTTGGTGGTCACCAAGTTCTAAGACATCTCTGAGTGAACTTGAATTGACAACCTTTCTGCCAGAGATCCAGCCATTTGCCTCACCCAGGGACTTCCAGAGTGTGATAGAAAAGACTTCTCGGATCTGGGTGTGTGTTAGATCCTGTGCGGAAGCTGCAAAGCAGTGCTCTTTGGATCTGAAGCGAGCTGGATGTAGGAGCTGTTCTGTGATTGGCTAGCTAAAATATCACACAGCAGGATGATTAAGCAAGGTTAAATCTGTAATGGAAAGACAGCACTCATAGCCGTCAGGACAGGAGATGTTGAGTCACTTTTGTTACCAGGACAGTGCTTTGTGTGTATGTAAGCATAGAAGTCATTTGGAAATGATTTGAGGGATGCTGACTGACGTGAGTATTGTGTGAAATTGTTTAAGTGGCAGGCCAGCATCTAGCTATATAAGGACTTGAAGCATAGCATCTGCCTTAAATTCCAGCATCCTAGATGTCATGGGCTGGTTTCTGTTCCTCAGAGCCTTTAAGGAGGTTTAAGAACTTTGACCTTGACATAGGTCATCAGAGAATGCACTCCATGCTGATTAGAGGTGGATTTCTCCTTTCTGGTCAATATGACCTTTATGGTCGCTTTTGGCTGAATAAATTAATTTTTCTAAAGAGAAAAACCCATACATCTAAATTTAAATTTGCCTGGGAAAATCATAAATCACTTGTAGACTATATTATTTTGGTTCTAAACACACTACTTTTAGTGTAGTTGTATCAATTAGCATAATTTATCAACACTAAAAATAATTTCTAGAACAAAAGCTTCAGAAAATAGAAGCCAGAAAAGTGGGATTTTTTTGGCATTTTCAAAACCTATTTCCCACTATTTCACTACAAAATCTTTAAAATGCATGATTAAACACTGATGCTAATTTAAATTCTGAGCTTTTTTCTTTCTTTTTTCTTATTAGTTGGGATTTAATATATATATATATATGTATCATATCATATCACTTCAAGTAGAATAGCTCAACCACATCAAGTAAAATGTACAATGGCTACCCAAATCAGTTTCCAAATATTCTTTTTCTATATAGGCTCCTTAACATTGTCCCCCTTTACCCTACCCCCAATATCCCTTTGTTTCCCCCTCCCCCAAACCCTTTATACTGTTTGCCTTCCCTATAGATTCCTGAGTTTCACATATCAAAAAATGGAAAAGCATATAATACAGCTTCAACAGGATGGCCTCCATTGACATATACCTCTGAGATACACTCTAATATGAAAAAACAAAAACCCAAGACAACAATACACACCAAAATTACAGAGAATTTTAGAATCCCTATCAGATCGAGCCCACATCATAAGAGGGATCTACTGACAAAGGTCTAACTGTTCAGGCCAGATTTATGAGCCTGTTCTCCTATACTCCTCTCTCCCAGACACTCTGTTGAGTAACCATTTTCCTCCCACCCCTTAATTTTAGATAAGGGGAATTCTCTGCAGGCTTATTTCCTAGGTAGTTCCTCAAATGAACCTTGGACTCCCACTGTCATCCATTGCCCTCTGCACACTGCATTCTTACAATTTTGATTCAGAGACTGATCCTTCCCTCAACTTCATATTATATGGATTCCAGTGGCTGATGATGGTGTGCTTCTTCCAAGTTGACTTGGCTACTTGTTTGGAGACAAGCTTTTAAGATGCCACTTGCTACTTTTTTAATAACTCACTTTATTGGGGGTTTATACAACTCTTATCACCATCAATACATATGTCAATTGTATGCAGATCACATTTGTTGCCATTATCATTCTCAAAGCATCTTCCTCTACTTAGGCCCCCAGAATCAGCTCCCCATACTTTCCCTCCCTGCCTACTTCCCCTCCCCCATGAACCATTAATAATTTACAAATTGTCATTATTTTGTCATATCATACACTGTCTGACCACATGCTATTTTATCTGATAGCCTGGAACCATCTAGATTCTTTGTCACATTTTGCTATACAGCCCATATCTTCCGTGTTCCCTTCCTGAGGGCGAGTATCGAGTAGGGCCATTATGTAAGAACTAATTGTTCTTAAGTTGGAGCTAGGATTTAGCTTTATTACTATTATTATCATTATTATTTTAATTTGCTGTAACATGGGAGTTAATATCTATGGCATATTATTCCATAGTTCAATCTTGTCAAACAGGATTGTACAATTGCTTCCATAATGTTTCCCAACAATTTTGTCCTTCCTGGATTTCTTGACATTATCTCACCTACCTGTGAATACCCCCAATATCTTTGTTACATTTGCTTTCCCTATAGGCTCAAAGTCCTTGGGTTTCATTTACTAAAAAAACAGAAAAACAAATAATACAGCTTCAAGAGGGTGAGCCCCAATGGTACTATACATCCAACACACAACCAATATGAACAAGCATAAGCAAAATATAACAGAATGACTGTCACAGGTTTGCTGGAATAATATGGATCTTAATACAGTACACAGGGCAATGATGTACCAAGACCTTGTTTATCTGGAGCCAATAGTACATCATTCTTGGTACAGCTGTCTTCTGCTTCCTTGAACATCAAGTATTTTCTGGCTTATGTCCTCAGGTGACAATTGTGTCTGAGAAAGAATCCAGTTCACCCAATGTAGTTCCCATATAGGGTCATACCAATGCAGCTTCTGGAGCGTACTGTGTACTCCAAAGATCCTGGAGTCAGTGTCCAAGCACTCTACAGCACTTGGCCTGAGCTCCCAGAAACCCCCAGAAACCCTAGGTTCAGCTGCACCTCACAAAGACCCTCCCCATCTAAGGTTCCCCAAAACACCTTCACTATCTCCTTCCCCCACCTGGATGTCAGCTCTTCCTCCCCTCGACATATATGGCCCTAGCTTGACCCTTCCCTCTCTCCTCTCTTGCACTGCCCCCCTCCCCCTGCCTGCCCCATCTCTCTCACAGGGCTGTCTCCCTCTCCTGGCTAGCACTCAACAGACAGTATCCCCCATACCCCTCTCCACCATCCATTTGATCCAAGCCGATATGAGGTGCCCTCCTCCCAAGTGATCTACACTATACTTACCTGGAGTGGATGCAGTATGGTTCACTGGCCCCTGCCCACCTCTTTACCAGGCTGCCTGGTCCCCTCCAGACTGAATGCCCGGCAAGCCTGAACTTGTGCCCTGTCTGCTAATTGTTCCTATTGCAGTTGACATAGACAGTATTTGTGCTTTTGTGTTTGATTAACTTCACTTAGCATAATGTCCTCCAGACCCCTCCACACGCTGAGGTATTTCATTGCTGTTTTTAAGGAAGGCACAGTATTCCATCCTGTATCTGTACCAGAGGTTTTTTATCCACCAATCTATTGATGGGAATTTAGGCTGTTTCAAGCTACTCACTGTTGTGAACTGTGCTGCCATGAATATGGGGGAACAAATGTTTGTTCATGATCTGTTTCTTATTTCTTTTGGATATACCCAGTAACAGTATTGCTGAATCTTATGGTTGTTCAGTTACCAATTTTTTTTTTGTAGGTATCACCATATTGCCTTCCACAGTGGCTGTACATACTTACAAGTCAAGCAGCAGTGGGTAAGAATCCATATCTCACCAGACCCTCGTCAATATTTTTTTCTCAGTTTTTTTAAACTGGGTTACAGTTATGGATTTTAGGTGGCATCTCATGCCTGTTCGGACTTGCATTTGCTCGTGACCAGGTAGCATTTCCTCATGTTTATTAGTCATTTGAGTGTCATCCTTTGTGAATTGTCTTTACAAATCCTTCCCCCATATTCTCAGAGGGTTATTAGCTTTTTCTTGTAATAGGCTTGTAAAATTCTGTAATTTTAATAATTAGTCCTTTGTCTGCTATGTTGTTACTAAATAAATCTCTTTGCCCAGTCTGAGGACTCTCTTTTTACTCTTTTATTGAAGTTTTTTTGGGGCGGGGGGGTGGAATCACTGCCCTCTTGTGTGAGTGGGAGACCCAGCCTTACTCCCGGAGAGCTGCTGCTGGATTTGAACCGCCAACCCAGTGGGCTGCAGTCCCGCACTCAACCATATTGAATTCTTTTGATGCACATAAGGATTTTATTTTTAATAAGTTCAATTCATCTATCTTGTCTTCCATGGAGTATGTTTCTTTTGTCAATGTACTCCCTGTGCTGGGACTCCTAGCTTTGTCCCAATTTTCTCTTTGATGATCCTGATAACTTTGGGTTTTACATTTAGGCTTTGATCTACCTTGAGTTTTTTTTTTTTTTTTGCATGGAGTGAGATATGGGTCTTGTTTCATTCTTCTGCAATTGGATATCCAACTTTCCCATTAATTAAAGAGGGCATCTGCTTCCCATATAATGTTTCCCTTTGTCAAAAAGCAATTGTCTATATTCAGATGTTTTTATTTCTGGGTTTTCTGTACTGGTTTGAATATCTCTCTTTAAACCAGTATCAGGGTGTTTTGACACCTGTGTCACTGTGTAGTAGGCTCTGAGGTCAGGTAGTGCAAGACCTCCTTTGAGGTCTTTGAGGAGATCTTGGCCTGCCCAGGGAGTTCTCCCTTTCCATATGAAGTTGGTGACCAGTTTTTCCATTTCTTTCAAGACTGATGCAGGATTTGGATTGCATTGAATTTGTAGATTGCTTTAGGTAGTATTGACATCTTCACAATATTGAGTCTTCGGATCCACCAACACGAATATGCTTCCATTTGTGTCGGTCCCATTTGACTTCTTATAGCAATGTTTTGTAGCTTTCTTTTACAGGTCTCTTTTGCTGTTGCTGCTGTTAGATTTATTCTTAAACATTTCAGTTTTTGTCTAGCTATAGTGAATGGTACTGATTCGTTGGTTTATTTTTCTTTATTCCCATTACTGGTATGTAGGAATCCAATTGATTTCTGCTTGTTAATCTTGTATCCT
>PVJH01030653.1:0-24586 GCA_004026705.1 Nesogale talazaci
ACAGATCAGGTCCAGCATGCTTCCTCGGGGGAATCTGCTGACAAGTTTTAACTGTTCAAGTCAGACTTCTGCCTTTGACCTTCTAGACTCATCTTATCAAGGAACTCTCTTTTTGGGGGAGAGCATCACTGCCCTCTGGTGGTGGGAGTAGGAGTCCCAGCCTTGCTGCTGGATTTGAACTTCCAACCCAGTGGGCTGCAGTCCCATGCACAACCACTATGGCACCGGGACTCAGCCCCCAAGGAACCCCATTTAGTGACCATTTTCCTCCTATCCCTCAATTGTGGACAGAGGGAGTTCAGTGGAGGCTTATTTTCTGTGTAGTTCCACCAATTAATCTTAGGTTCCCACTGTCATCCAAAACGTTCTGCAAACCAGATTCTCAGACTTTAGGGTCTGATACAGTCCCTCCAGTTTCAGATTGCATATGGTTCACAATTCTTTGGTGGCTGATGATGGCGTGCTTCTTCCATGTGTACTTAGTTGGCATCTCACATAGATAGCTGCTGCTTTGGAGAAAACCCTTTCAGACCCCTGACACTATTTTATCTGATAGCTGGGCATTATCTAATCTCGTCACCACATTTGGTTATAGGACCTGTCTCCTCCGAGTCCCTTTCCTGAAGGGGAATATTGAGCAGGGCTATGATGTCAAAGCTAACTGTACTTAAGTTGAAGCTGGGATTTATTTATTTATCGATTCATTCATTCATTCATTCATCTCTTGGTGCTGGGATTTAGTGTGACCCCCAAATCCTTATTTGATCTATGCTTTCTGTTTGTTTATTTCAATTTATTTTTACTCTGGAATTCATCCAAATGCTATGCCATTGCATTGTTGCGTCATGCCAAGCAAAATTGTGCCATTGCTTCCATAACCAGTTCTCAAGCATTCTATTTCTTCCTGAGTACCTTGAGCTCATCTCCCTTTAATCAGTGTTCCAATGCACCACGACACTGGCCTGGGTGCCCAGGATGCAAGCAGAAGCCTGGGTCAATGCGATCCTTCCAGTTTATGCTCTCCCCCACTAGCGTCCCCCAAAGCACTAATTTTGTTTCTTAACACCCCTCTTCCTTTGAATGCCCTTCAGGTAATTAATGATTACTGTCTGATGCCTCCAGGGGCTGGTGGCCTAGTGGTTACTGGGTTGCCAATTACAAGGTAGGCAGTTCAAACCCACTAGTCACACCTTGGGGAACAGATGGGGCTTTCTGACTCAGTAAAGAGTTACTGTCTCGGAAACCTTACAGGGCAGTGCTACCTGTCATAGAGGGTCACTCCGAGTCAGCGTCAATTCGATGGCAGTGAATTTTTGTTTGTTTGCATGTTTGGTTACCCCTCCCTCCGAGGCTTCTTTTTATAGGCCAAACTCCAGTTCCCATTAACTTTCTTCCTAGAGTAAAGGTCTGAGATGGTTTACCTTGGTCATTCGCCTCTGACTATCCTCCAACTCATGACTAGTCAGATCCCTCATAAACTGCGGTGCTCAGCTCTGACCTACCCAGTGCAGAGCAGAAGCAGATGTTCTCTTCGGAAGACTAGGAAGCTAGTAACTCAGACGGGAATTGAATTAGGCTTCTAGGTGACCACCTTAAACTATGGCTCATTTCTTACCAGCAAGTACATACTTAATCAGTTGGATTTTTTTGGAAACCAAAAACCAGAGCTTGCTGTTTAGCACTGCTGGACTTTGTCTTGTTGCGTGGCTCATTGGCTTAGACACTAAAAGATCTTTGTGGATTCTGCCCTGCCCTCGAATGCATTAGCATTCCATTCTTGTTCTGTGTCATCTGCCCATACCATAAGCCTAATTTTGGTCTTCAGCCAAACCACTGATAAGAAAAATCTTGTCCGCCACAAAGACAGAAGTTTGTGGCATGCAAATAAAACCCTCCCCTAGATTAAAAAAAAGGACAAGAAATTAGCAATCTTTGCCAAAAATGCTTCAACCAATAATAAACTGAACTAATTACCTTGTCCCACACCCACTGTGAGAAGGATGCTCGTCATTGTTATAGTAGTCCAGCAACAGAACCCCTTTCTTTTCTTTTCTCTCTTTTTTGTTTTTTTGGGGGCATCACTGCCTCTGGTGGTCATGGGCACTACCCAGTGCTGCTCCTGAGAGCAGCCACTGGATTTGAACCGCCAAGCCCGCAGGCTGTAGTCCTGCACTCAACCACTTATGCCACCAGGAACCCCTTTCTATTTGGGGAATTTAAGGTATCTATAAATTTGAGTCTTTTAGAAGGCAAAGGTCACCCCCACACACACACCCTGAAATGGAGAAACATCAGCTACTGACTTTCCCAGCCTCCTTGGAAACTTGGTAGAAGCATGTGATATGGGTTCCACTAATCAGGCATTCATGCTATACTTTATCCTCAGAGTGAGTGATGCAAAGAAGTGAGGACTTTTTAAAAAGTTCCATTCCAGCAGAGTCATGTATAGAAGGACAGCAAGGTCCGTGGTATCAAGTGTACAAACAATGGAATTGATAGCTGCCATCTCCTGATAAGTCCACTTCTGTGATTTTGGGGAGGTGGTTCTGATTTGTGGCCCCCAATATGATAAACAAGTAAGTTGCCTTTACGCTTGCATAAACTTCACTTCTGGTTAACTTAGCTAGAATTTTTTTCTTCACTATAACTGGCAAACAGTGGATGATACCATTGTTCTCCACCTTCTTGCCCTATATCAGGTTGAACATGTCAGATCCCTTCTTGAAATGTAGGCACACCGTATGAGATATCAGTCTCACGCATGACATCATAAGCCAAAAAAATCCTGTCACAAAGGAGTTTCCCTTCTGACATCTCAGATCCAGCTTCTAGTATGCTGTTCCAAACTCCTTACCAAGATCAGTAGCAAGCCCACTAAGCCATAGTCTATGGAGTCTATTGTGTTAGTTCAGGTAGACTAGAGAAACAAATCCATAGAAACTATTATGTGCATAAGAGAGAAACTATTATGTGCTTTCTCTAAAGGGTAATTGTATATTAAGAAAGCATCCCAACCTAGTCCAGTCCTAGCCCATAAGTCCAATATTAGGTTACATGTCTGATACCAATCTATGAAGTCCTCTTCAGACTCAGGAAACAATGCAATGACGCTGAAGGCAGGACGATCACAGGCCAGTGTGTGGAAAGATCCAGTGGTGTTTTAGACATCTCAGCACTGGCAAGGGTCTCTATATGACTTCTCCAGTCCCCAGGGCTGCATCAGGGTAGGTCCATGTGGCTTCTCCTCAGAGAAGGAGGAGGTAGGTCCATGTAGCTTCTCCTCAGAGGAGGAGGTAGGTCCATGTGGCTTCTCCATTGTCTGGCAGGAAGTGAGCAGAGAGAGAGAAGTCTTCTGTCCCCAAGGAAGAATACTGGATTTCCCAGACTTCTTAGGAGAAGGTCAGGCCCACACAGAGGCCTCAATGACTATGATCTGATTGACAGACTAGACTCCACTCCCCTGACTCTTAATCCTCAAATTGGCAATTATCTAACTACCACAACTATCTTCTTTCTATTTTTTGAAAATTATAATTATATTTTCCTATGTCTTTTGGCACTTTTTATGATTACGCAGAGATTCCCCAACAAGACTTCTCAAAGTAATATGCAAATGCTCTCAATATCCTGGATCCAAATTTTCTTAATAAGAAATTTTCTCTCATAATCCTCCACATGTGTGATTTGAAGTCATTAGTTTGAAGAAAATTTCTTTGAAAGAACAAACATCAAGTAGGAATTGAAGAGTTCCATTTTCTTTGCACACTCTCCAGTTTACACTAAAATATCCTCAAAGTTTATACACATCACTGAAGACAAAGGCAAGGTGTAACTCATCTTTCTTTTTGCAATATCAAACATCTGAAGAGAAGCTCAATGCCCTCAAGTTTAAATACACATCTCTACAACACTGAAAGTTCCCAATGAAGGGCCGTGGGAAAACATTAACGAATAACTATAACCTATCCCAAACAGAATGTCCTGTTGTTTGAACTTCATTCTTATCGTCCAGATTCTCTTACTGCCATCAAGTTGATTCTGACTCAAAGTGGGTCTATGAAAACTTACAGATTTCCAAAACTGGTAGTCTTTATAGGAGCAGAAAGTCTCATATTTTGCCTCCAAAAACAATTGGTGGATTCAAACTACTTACCTTGCAGCTAGCATTCCAATGTATAACCTGCTACACCACCAGTACTCCTCTTATTCTCATAATACTGTCGGTATAGTCTACCTTTAAATTATTCATGATTATATCAAAGTAGTTTACACTATCGAGATTCTATTTAACTTTCATGACATTTTGCATTTTACTCTCACTTAATATGTCATTGTAAATGTCTTTGAGTCCTCCTGGACTCATGTTGCATCTATGTGTAATAGAATAAAGATAACTCTACATCATTTATGTGATCACCAGCAGAGCCCACCTTTGTGCTTCATAGGCTTTCATTGACTATGAAAAATATTCTTACTATTTTTGAATGAATCTGAAAGTGTTGCTGAAACTTGTTTAGCATCGTAGCAACAGGTAAACATTTAGTGACAGATGGCTGGTAGCTATGCATGAGATAGATGGCTTAGTCATAATCCAACTGGGTCACTCAGCCATCCACAACTCTTTGGCTGTTCAGTGTTGATATCTGAAACTCCCTTACTATGTGCTGACAAGAATTTGCCTCATTGAATCCCTCACTGAAGTGACTTTCTCTTCAAACACTGCTGATCAAAATCAATGTCTAATAAATGATCTTTAACTTAAAGTGTCCTGATCAGTTGGAACAGAAGAATGGTGATACAAACTCAGAAATAAATTTATATAGGGGCACTACTTCTCTCCTAAACACATGTGCCCACTACATGAACTGGTGTCTCTATCCTGCTATAAGTTCTGGACATGCTTTGTCAATACAGGGTTATGTTCAGTCATCATTTTCTTTCCACCCTAAGCACATACTGATAGAAAGTCAAGTCCACCTTTTCCATACCCACATCTAAGGTATTAGAAAAGTACTGGATAGATATACAGGAGACACTGGGGCACTTTCAGAAGGGCAAAGGTCTGGATTCCCTAACATTCTATGCTAGTCCAGGTAGACTAGAGAAACAAATTCACAGACACACATATGGATATAAGGAAAAGGTTTATATACCAGAGGAATGGGACATTGAGAAAGCATCCCAGCCCAGTCCTGTTCAAAGTCATAAGTCCAATATTAACCCATATGCCTGATATCAGTCTATAAAGTCTCTTTTTGACTCACGAAGTCACAGGTCAGTGGGTGCAGAGTCCCGGCGCCAGCAGGGGTCTCCTCAAGGATCCTCACTTCCAGGGCTCAGGGTCCATCAACAGCATCCAGTGGTAGAAGCAACTCAGCTGAAAGGGATCTCCACGTAGTTTCTCCAGTTTCAGAGGTCTGGTTCCATCAGGGTAAGGCCATGTGGCTTCTCCTCTGGCTCCTTTAGCTTCTCGGACACTGCCATCTTGTCTTGTCTGTAATTCGTTGTCTCAGAGACTGACTTCCAATACCTGGGGAGATGACTCCTCATCTGCACCAGGGAAATACCGCGAGATTTCCCAGACGTATCAGGAGAAAGCCATGCTCACACAGAGGCCTCCTTGGCTACTCAATGGCTATCTCCAGATTAACAGGCTAGACTCCACCCCTACATCTCAATCGTGAAATTGACATAAGCACACACATTCCTAGAAGAGAGTTCTCTGGGAATGAGATACATCCAAGAAACATTTAGGTGCACAGAATATGATCTGTGGAACGAACAACCCTAGAACTAATCTCATTCGTATGTGAAAGAAGTCAAAGAAAAAGTACTAAAGTTTTTTCAAAAAATATGTTCCTTCTTTTAAAAATCTGCAGTGCAGCCCACACACCATTTAAAATGCTTTTTAATTTCCATTGCTAGCTACACAAACATTTCTTTCTCTAACAATAAGTAAAATAACAACAGACAAATCAAAGATCAAACACCACAATGTAAATCAATCCAAGACACCACATTCACTGCCCCTTTAAAAGAGACAGGGGAAAATAGCTTCAATTTGTTTAATTTCTGTTCAAATTGAGTAACTAAAGAAGAAAGTGTGCAAGGGAGGCTCCCTCAGCAGCCTCCCTCCTAAATACTAGGCACTTCTCTGCAGAGGAAGAAGCAGAGCTCAGTGCTTGAGTTTATGGCAAGATTTTGTGCTAGAACCCCACCCATCAGGCTGCCTAATAGGGAAAAGGTTGATAACCCTTGGCATTTCTGACAGCCCCTATTTCAGGGGCTGTGTGTGATAGTCCAAGGGAGAAGGAACAGGTGGAAAGGTACAAACACAAGTATTCAAAAGAATGTTGAGTCACATAAACTAGTACCTCCCCCAGGTGGTCTTGGAGCATCTGGTGAAACTGACCCTCAAGGGTATCTTTAGTCCCTCAGCATTTGCCCAAACTAATTACTATGCAATTAGTGACACACCAAACCATAGCCTGGACTTGTTCTCTTTGTGCTTCCACAAAAGCAAAGATCTCAAATTGGGTTTTCCAGCTTCTAGGATGTTTCATTCCTATGAGAGAGAAATATGCAACAGCATTTTTTGAGTGCTTAGCCTTCATTTTGTCCTGTCAGTAAAAAAGAATTTTAAAAAGTCATCCAGGGATTTCAATCTTTAAAAATCACCAGCAGAGTTAATAGACATCACAAAGTATGCAGAATCAACATCAATATATGTTTCTTTCATCTCCACGGCTATATGCCCAAAGTGAGCTATGTAATATCGGAAGGAGAGATTGGGGTGGGAGGCAGGGGGTGGGCTGGAATTGCATACAGGGAATGGTCGACCAAGATGTGAATACAAATAGGGAACACGATGCTTGTAAGGGTTCGCAGCAACTAATACTTGCTGAAATTGATAGTCATACCAGGGAGGTCAGTTCTACACATATAATAACATGAACAGCACAATAGGCAAGGGTGATATGTGACTATTATCCTACATGATCTGCTCTTATTTAGCACAAGGAAGGTATATGTAGGAAAATATTTTCAAATTTCTACATCAAATATCATGTTGGGTTTGATGTCATTTTTATATAATTTTAAAGACCTCTTTCTCATATGTCAATTTCCACATGATCTGCAAGCAAAATTTACACACCATTGCACAATTGCATTAGAGAAAGAAAACTAGACACTATAGTCTGATTGGGCATACGAAAGCTTTGCATTTCTTTCTTGAAAAGGATTAGCTTCTTTCTCTCCTCCCAGCCCTCTCACGCATCCTCCAACACACACAGAAAGGTTGGAAAATAGGATGGCTGCCAAGAATTTCTTGGTTTGATACCAAAGCATTCTGAGAAGTCTCAAATGTAGCACTGATTCAGGATTTTAGCTGGATTTCTGGTGCTATGGGAAGATATGGGGAAATAGAAAGTTCTTTCTCAATTCTTCTTTTTGCTACAATAGATATTGTTGACCTCTACATCTTGAAACTCTCTCTTCAAATAGCTGCTAGGATGCATGGTTTATCCTTTTCTTTCCTACTGCCTCAATAACCCCCCCAAAAAAGGTTTTTGATGCTATCCTTCAACAAGTGACAGTGATGAACTACAGCAGTCTAGAGACACAGGGTTGGAACTTAAAAAAACTTAAAAACATGAGCCATCAATATGTTATTTTTTTATTATTCTTTTGTTTGTTTGTTTGTTTGTTTTGGGGGGGCATCACTGCCTTCTGGTGGTCGTGGGAGCTACCCAGCGCTGCTCCTGAGAGCCGCCGCTGGATTTGAACCACCAACCCCGCAGGCCACAGTCCCTCACTCAACCACTTATGCCACCAGGGCTCAGTCCCAATAAGTTACTAATAAGAGTCACAAAGACATAAATAAGTTAAAAATAAAAGGATGAAAAGTGTATGTATAACAGACAAGCACAAACACAAAGAGAGCAAGAGTTAATATAATTTCATACAAGATAGACTTAAAATTTAAAAATTCATTCTAAGAGATGACAAAAAACACTATATAATGATTAAATAGTCAGTTAACTAAAATGCATAATAATAATAAATATTTACACAGAGACAGAGTTTCAAAATAAGTATGACAAACTTTAACAATATTGAAATGAGAAATAGTTCCAGAATAATGCTAGATTTTGACAACATATTTGGTGAAGGACAGAAAAACTAGAAAGAAAGTCAACAAAGATATGGACGATGTAAATAACACAACAACCAGAGTTCCCGCAAGAGGGCGCCCAAATAGACAGTCCACATTGGGAGCTCCGTGGAGATCAGTGTACACAGTGTCCAGGAGGACAGGTATGGGGGTTCGGGTAAGTGAAAAGGTTCCTGTGACAGCCCAGAGTACATCATAGTCCAGAAGGCAACCTTTCCCCACAGCTAGCCTTGCTCCAGAACCCAGGGGATCAGCGACCTGGCTCCAGGAACTCCCCAGTCCACATAGGCCACAATACTTCAGACCCCACCACACCCACCACCTGCCGATTGACCCCATCAGCCTTATCACCACACCCAGAGTTGGACAGCAGCCAAATTGAGTCTCCCACAACCACAGCTGCCCCCACACAGTGACAGTCCACCTGTGACATTCTCTATCTTAAGCTCCCCCCTCCTCCTCCTGAGGCCCCCTTCTTCCTACATGGTAGCAAGTCCTACTGCCACACTCGGGACCCTCATGACTACATCCTTTCTTCAATCCACCTGCAGTAAGTTTAATCATTTGTGGCTGTGGCAGCTCTCCCCACCACTGCCTGATAACCTCCGCTAACACCCAGGAATCAAGGCAACTCCTATCCTCCTGCCATCCACAGCAGCAGGCCTGTGGCTGGCTGTATGATGCCCCAACTTGTGACTGACACCCCCACCCTTTGGCAGTGGGGCCTTCTATACTGTTACCAGACACCCCTTCACTCAGTAACATCCCCTGCCACGACCTCTACACACACATCTTCCCAACACCTCCCCCACAGCAGGCAGAGAGGATTTCCCAATACCTGCACCGGAGAGGCCGTCCCTGCCTTTACTTCTATTTGGTGCCTTTAAAATGGGGGGAGGGAGCTGAAAATCACAGACTGAGAGACAAGACCAGACACTGGCATATGCCTAACAGTCACCAGTCTCACCCTAGTCTGTAAGACACCCCCCACCACACTACCATTGGCCACTGAATTGCCTCAGAACACTGCCCACATAGACGTCAATCCATCACCATAGTAGGTAACAGGGAACCCTCAGAAACTCGTAGAACAATCAGAGGTGGCTCTGCCACAAAAAGGAATCTTCAGCAGGCTGCTTGGAGTAATAAAGGAGATGAGGAAAGCAATGCAGAATAAGGACACAATGATAAAAGAGATGAAGTCCACGATAGAGAGGATGAAGTCCACCAACCAAAGGGAAATATCAGAGCTAGTGACTGAGGTAACAGAAGCTAAACACAAGGCCACAGATTTCACAATCAGTCAAGCAAGATAATCACAGAGGCAGAAGAAAGCCTGAGATCAATGACATGCCATAAAGAGGAATAATTGGTCTACTAGAACAAGACACTACGAAATAAACATCTAAATTACCAATATCAACCCATATGTTTGACAACATTCTAAAAAGTCCTCTTCAGACTCACGAAACACATGCAATAATGCTGAATGCAGGTCGATCACAGGTCAGTTGGTAGAAAGTCTATGGATCCAGTGGTGTTATTAAGCATCTCGGTGCTGGCAGGGGTCTCTACATGGCTTTTCTGATTTTAGAGGTCTGGTTCCATCAGGGTAGTTCCACGTGACTTCCCACAGCGAGTCAGCCTTGCCTCTTGCCAGTAGAGCATCTCCAAGGGAGTGATCTGGGAGAGATAGTGTCCCCTGCCTCCAAGAAGGAATTACCACACTCCTCAGAATTCTCAGGAGAAGGCAATTCCAACACAGAGGTCTCGTTGACTAGTTTCAGATTGACAGGTTAAACCCCACCCCTACACTCTTAATCCTCAAATTGATAACAGATTAGGAGACTTCCACAATATCTCACATCAACTTCTGTCTCCCTTTCCCCATGGTTTCTGTTCTTCCCCCTGGAGTGGGATATGTGGTTATGTGTTGATCATTATGATCAGTTCCCACTTCCTCTCCTCCCTACTCCTTCCCTCTACCCTTCTGGTATTGTTATTCCCATTCCTACTACTGGATTCTGTGTGCATGAGCTCTTTTTTCTATACCTGTGCATATGCTCTGGTCTAGTCTTAAGTGAGAAGCAGCACTGGGGTCATGATAGTGAGGGATGAGGAAGTCTCAAAGAACCAGAGGACTATTCTGTGTTTCATTGGTGCTTTACTGTGTCCTAGTTGACCCATCTCTTCCCTGCGAGCCCTCTGTGGGGGGATGTTAAATTGTCTGCAGATGGGCTTTGCGTCTCTGCTCCGACCACCCTTGTTCTCAATGATATGCTTTTTCATGGTTTGTTTTTTTGTTATGGTTCCTCTGATGCCCATTACCCAGTTTTGATGACCCCCACATGATCCCACAGGTCAGTGTGCTTTTTCCATATAGGATTGTTGTTTTTCTGCTGGATTACCACTTGTTTCACTTCAAGCCTTTAAGATATGAAATGCTATATATTTTACTAGCTGGGCACCATTTGTTTAGTAGCTGGGGACATTTGCTTATGCATCCATTTTGTCTTCAGCGATTGCACCAGGAGAGTGAGCATCACAGAATGCCAGATTGTTAGAACAAAGTCTTCTTGTATTGAGGGAGGGTATGAGCAGAGACTTGAAGTTGGTCCATTACCTCAGTGTGTTGCCATATAAATATATGTATAAGGACCACTGCTTCTTTTCCATGAATCAATGCATTTATGAGTTAATAAATAAGGACATATCTATGCCTATACCTCTATCCATAGCTTCGCTTCATAGATCTTTCCTCTGTTTTCTTATACCTTCCTTCTGCCCCACCATCACATTCACCCTACTTCTGCTTCACAGTACTTCCTCTCAGCTAGACTGCTGCTGCTCCAACATCCCCAGGATCTCTATATCCTGCTTGTTATGGATTTTAATTCCCTAGTTGTTCCCCTGTTTATGATGTGCATTAGTTGTTCACAGATCCTTTCCCTTGTCCCCTTTTCCTCTCCCAAGTCCCTCCAGGACTGATTTCATTGTTTTCTCCTTGGGTTTGCTTCTCATGCTTGTCTTATGTAAGTAGGCAAACCAACAATGGCATAGTCCAAACAAATAGAAAACAAAGATGGAAAAAAAAGAAAAGGGAAAAAAGAGAAAAAACACATAATTCCAGATCTGTCTGCTGATCATTATGACTATCTCCCCATTGGTCCTGGGGGAATTCTGGGAGCTCTCCCTCCCAACCTGAAGTCTATTTTGGGGGGCACTTCAGGGGACTGATGGCTTTGCTTTGCTCCAGTTGCTTATGTTCCCTTCTTGATTTGCTCCCTGTGAGGGGTTCAGACTGTACTACCTCCCCGCTGTGAGTCTCCAGCATTATCTTCTGCCACAGTATGCTCCAGTAAGGGGACAACATGTCATGAGCTGTTTTGGTGCTACAGTCCTCTGTGTCTTAGCAGATACATGTAGGGAACTCATCCTCCAGGCTTTGTGTGCCAATATGGGGCCTAGTCCAGCTGTCCCTTTCTCTTCTTCCTTCTTGGTTGGCTTCTCTTCTTCTATGTAAACATTGTACACCATCTCTTCACCTCAAACGGTAGGTTTAGTATTGTTCTCTGTCCCTAATACATCTAGGGAGGGGGGCAGTTTGACTATGGTTTGTTGGGTCCTGTAGCCCAATACATTGCCTTCATGGTTCGGTGTGCCATGGTGGGGTCTGTTTGCAAACTCCCAATTTTATGGAAATATAACCAATACTCTCCCCCCTGGGTGGGTTAGTATCCTGTTCTCCCCATGCATCCTCTTCCTTTTGCACACACACCCTTTCCTCCTTTTCTCTTTCCCCTTTCCTGTTCTTTATGTTGGTTTTATATGTACTTCCTTGGGTTTGGTCTGACCTCCACCTGACATAAATTTAAATAATGCTTGTAATAATTGGATTTCCTTGAAGGCAGAGATTTTATCCTAGTGCACACAGTATTGTATTTCATGACTGGTTTTGCAATGTTCTTTTTGACAATGAATGCCATGGCATTCCTCTTGACTGTGTTATTCCAGACATAGTAAATCATATGATGTTCTGATTCAAAATGGCCAAAACCCATATCACTTCAGCTCACTATTGCCCAGGATATGATTCTTTATGCGCTCACTTTATTTTTGACCACTTCCAATTTTTCTAGATTTATATTTCACATGTTCCAAGTTCGGATCATTAGTTGATTTTTGCAGCTGTTTCTTCTTATACCTGTTTCATGCCCCATCCGCAAATGAACACCATGAAGGCTTACTTCCATAGGTTTTACCCAACTCATGTCACCATGGTTGACTCCCCTCCAAGAAATCAGCATCTCCTCAGTCACAATTCCAGTGCCTTTGAACCTGATGGGCGCATCCTCTGGCACTCTCTCTGAAAATGTTCTACGTCCATTCTTTAGGACTTCAGTATCTGATAATGTTTCAAATGTAGGTATAAGGTTTCAGCAAACCTCCTTCCTTCAAGATGGGAAGCCGGTCTCTCTTCATTGTCTGTTCTTAGTCTGGGAGTTCAGCTGAAGCCTGTTAACTTTGGGAGATGCTGCTGACACTTAGAATACCATTGACATAGATTCTAGCATCACAGGAACACACAAGCCACCACAGCATGACAAAATGACAGAAAAGTGGTGTGATAGGCAGGTATGTTGTGCCAACATGGCCAAAGAAGATAGGTAGGTTTGCTGTGACAACATGGCCAATGAACACGGCCAGTGAACACGGCCAGTGAACATGGCCGGTGAGATCAATTGAAGGGCGGAGATATGAATGGACAGAAAGCCGATCCCCGTGCTTTCTCCCTTGTTCTTGGGTCTTCGGACCAGCCAGCTGCCTTGTTTGTACTGTGCCTACATTTCCAAACTACACTACTCGTGGGACACCTAATCTGTTCACTGTGCTGCTGTGAGTTGAGGTTCCTTCAAGGCCTGCTTCGCCATGCTACTGGAATACACATCTCTTGATCTGGGAACTGTCAAACTCTGTCACCTGGCTGACTGTTGGTGACCTGCCTTGCTGTTTGCTGCCTGTGGCTGGATAGCCCGAATTGCTCTACAGAGGACTACTCAGAGGTCCTGAAAACTCGAAGAAGGCCAGTGTCCTAGTTATCCCACGCAAGTGAGTTGCACTGAGCCATGTGTACTGCCTTATAGATTAGTTAACTGTTTATTTCTTATGTTAGATATCTTTCTATCTATACAAATATAGAGAGAGAATTATTGGTTCTGTTTCCCTAGAGAACCCTGTCTAACACAAGTGGTAAACTCACTGAGTAGCTAAGGTAAAAGGAGGGAATTGTGAAGTCAAAGAGGTGAATAGAAAATCTCAAAGAGCAGCTGAAGGAGACGAAGTAAAAGATTATAATGAAATGTACAAAGGCGTAGAGTAAGAAAACCAAAAAGAAAGAGCACACTCAGTATATCTTAACTCAAGAAATAAATGCAAATCTTGGCTTAAAGTATTGAGCAATTCTGTTGGCAAAATACTGAACAATGCCGAAAGCAGCAAAAGAAGATAGAAAAAATACACAGACTCACTGTACCAAAAATAATTATTTGACATTCCACCATTTCAGGAAGTAGTATATGCACTGAAGGCATTAGCTAAAAACAAGGTTCCAGAAAATAATTGATTACCAAATAAAATATTTCTACAAGGTGATGGGACACTGTAAACACTCACTTGTCTATACCAAGAATTTTGGAAGAGAGCTAACTGGCCAATTGACTGGAAGATAAATATATCTTTGAACCACTGCTCTGTTTGGCAGCCAGTTTCTTGTCTCTCTCTTCAGTCATGGTGAGGCAGATTGCCATTCCCTTGGGGGAAAGGATCCATGGTTTGTTGCTTTTTTTTGGGGGGGGGGGGGGGGCTGGGCATCAACTGCCTCTGGTGGTCGTGGGCGCTACCCAGCCGCCGCTGGATTTGAACTGCCAAGCCTGCGGGCTGCAGTTCCGCACTCAACCACTTACGCCACCGGGGCTCCGCCCCAGTTTGTTGCCTTTTTCAATAGGGAAAATGTTGGCATCTTTCACATGGCTACATCAAAAGAGCCAGGAAGTTTCTCTCGTGGTGAACACACCAATTCTTCCCAGGTTAGCATCTCGAATCACTATACACCTGTTACCAGTGTCAAATTTGATGATATCGGTAATCTTTCCGGTCTTTGAATCCATCTGAACAGCGTCATTCACCTTGATGAGGGGATCAGGAGAGCAGATGGTGTCACATCATGAGGCACCAGGTGCAGGCGTTAAAAGATCTTTCTTAGTTTACACAACTAGTTCTTCATCTCCTCAGGTGTAATACTATGAGCAGCAAAGTGACCCTGGGTGTTATGGATCTGGTGGGAATTCTCTGTGGTCTTGTCAATGCTGATGACATCCATAAAACCAGCTGGGTAGGTTTTATCAGTTCAGACCTTGCCATCAATCTTAATGTACCATTGCGTGCAGAGTTATTTATAATACATACAAGTAAATTTTTCCTGAAGACCATTCAACAGTGATTTTAGCAGTACATTGACAGGGAGCTCCCAGAAATTCAGGCCAAATTCAGAGAAAGACACAGGAGAACAAGGGATATCATTGTTAACACCAGGTGGGTTTTGACCGGAAGGAGGGAATACCAGAAACAATTATTTCTATTTTATTGACTCTGCAAGGGCATCAGCTGTGTGGATCATAGGCTATGAATAGCCTTGAGAAGAATGAAAGCTCCAGAACACTTCAGTGTGTTCATGCTGAATTGTACATAAATCCAGAGGCAGAAGTGCAAACTGAGCAAGGAAATGCTGCATGATTTAAAATCAAGGAAGATGTGCCTCACGGTTGCATCTCCTTATTATAATTATTCAATCTGTATGCTGAGCAAATAATCAGAGAAGCTGGCTTCTATGAGGAAGAATGCGACAGCAGGTTGGAGGAAGACTTATTAACAGCTTGCAAGATGCAGATAAAACAACCCTGTTAGCTGACAGAGAGGACTTGAAGCACTTGCTGATGAAAATCAAGGAGGACAGCTTTTAATATAGATTATAGCCCAATGTAAAGAAGGCCAAATTATTCACAATGGGATCCATAAGTAACATCATGATAAGTGGAGAAAAGACTGAAGTTGTTAAGGATTTTGCTTGTTTGGATCTACAAGCAATTCGGATGGAAACAGAAGTCAAGAGGAGATGAAATGACACAGTGCATTGGGTAAATCTGTTGCACAAGGCTTCTTTAAAGCATTAAAAATCAAGGTAGTTACTTTAAGGACTATGGTCTGCATGACCCAAACCGTGGTATTGTCAGTTGCCTCATATGCATGTGAAAAGCAGAGATTGAATAATTAGAGACTGAAGAAGAATCGATGTACTTAAACGATGGGGCCAGGGAAGAATCTTGAAGGCCCATAGATTGACAAAAGAAAGAACATACTCAATATATTTTAAGCTGAAAGAACTAAAGACAAACTGTGAGGGGCATCAGCAGACCTCTGTGGAAATCCGTTTTAGGGTTGCTAACACCAACCCTCAGAAAGCCCTGGTGGTGCAGTGGTTACACGTTGGGCTGAGATCCACAAGGCTGGCAGTTCAAGAGCAACAGCAGCTCTGAGGGAGAAAGACTGGGCTTTCTATTCCCATAAACAGTCACAGTCTCTGAAACCCCCAGGAGCTCATTGTGAGTCACCATTGACTCGAGGACAGCTAAGTTTGTTTCTGTTTTTAGTTGTTTTATTTGTTTGTTTGTTTGTTTTGAGCACCACCCCTACCTGGACACTGTTACTTGCAAGACTAGTTTGTTAAGAGAAAAGCCATGCACCTTGGAGTTTGCTTTCATAATCAGCACTCTGTCAGCCTTCTTGTATACGCTATAACTCTGGCATCTGAAACCAATAGAATCGATCTCTCAGGATGTCAGCTCAGGCCTGTTGGTTCTTCTTTCCAGTTGGCATCGTTAGGGGCAGCTACACCTACAGCCAACACATGACAAGCCGGGCTCTGATAGTAACAAGGCAGACAGCCCAGTAGATCTGAAAGGAGCATGATAGCTCCTCCCTCACCTGGACACTGTCACCTGCAAGCCTGCTGTGTACTCTACAGAAGGGTGTTGAGGTGGAGTCTCCTCCCATAGTCTTCACTCTGTCTTCCCATGCACCCCTTGGATCTGGTCTCTGAAACCCACTGGACAAATCTCCCTTAAGGGTAATTGGGGTCAGTCTACCACCATTTCCAGTTGGTACTGAGGACTGCTAACTGGGGCTGCAATATGTAAGGAAGCTAAAGCATTGAGTGGAACTGCATGCACTATCAGAGCAACAAGGCACATCTCCCTGGGATGGGACATCCTATACCTCATCTAGTAAATGTTGTCAGACTTTTGCAAACTGCTACATAAGAGCTTCTTTATGGAATCTGTTCCCATAATCAACATTTTCACCATCTCCTCATGGACTCCATAGTTCAGGTCTTTGAAACCAACAGGACAGACCTCCTTGGGGACCAATTTGAGTCTGTCTGCTCCCCTTAACGTTGCTGACTGTGCTTTCAGTAAACATTTTGAATGGAGGCTACATCCTAATATTCTACTGGAAAGACTAGTAACAGCCAGCAAAACCTCCCAGGGGATCAGTTCAGTGAGTTGGACTGATAGAAGCTTTCCTATAATGGAGTCAGGAGATAAGTCACCTAAGTGGAGACTGCTCTGTCAGTCATCACAGGGCCACAACTGAACAAGGCACCATCTGGAGGTCCTCTGGGGAGTGCCAGCCCACTTCCTACTGAAGGGGAAAAAAGTCCAAGAAAGTCTGCCTATGCTGCCTGTGGCAGCTACATAATCTGTCAACTTGTGAAGGGGTGGGGTCTGTCCTATCCATCAGGTCATAGCTAATGGGGCCTCTATGTGGGCATGGCCTTCTCCTGAGGAGTCGGGAACTCCTATCGTCCTCCCAGGAACTGGGACACACATTCTCTCTGCTTCGTCTTTCTGCTAACAAGACACATGGAGCTGTGCTGATAGAGCCAGAGCTCTGTGGCTGAAGGAACCATGTGAGACTCATGCCAATGAGACTCACGTCCCCACCACTGGATCCACAAGACTTCACCTACTGGCCTGTGATCTTCCTGCAGTCTGCATGATTGCATGTGTTCTCTGAATCTGAAGAGGAATTTATAGACCAGTATTGGGCATATCAGTTACTATCAGACATATGGACTTGATCTGGACTGGGCTGTGATGTTTTCTTTGTATACAATTAACTCTTTATCTAAAGCTCTTTCTTATATACCTATGAATGTCTATGAGTGTGTTTCTCTAGTCAACCCAGAGTAACACATTCTGGTACTTTGGGAATGAGGTGCTCGAGGTACAAATCATAAAGATGGAGAATGGATGCTTGTTTGACATCTGCCTCACGGTAGCCTTTCGTCTTTGGTAGCCAGTGTTCAGATGTGGTCATGCCGTTTACTGGTTTGTTTTGTGAAACATAGGGGAAGTTCATGTTTTGATGATTGGGTTTGGTTGTTGATTTGGTTATTTCTGTATGAAATGGTGAAAATGAGGGTGATTGATATATATTTTGAGCTAAAGGGACAAAATTAACTTGTGAAGGGGTAGGGTCTAGCCTTTCAGAGTTCCTTAGTGAAAATGACTGACAAAAAGTCAAAATGGCTGACAGAAGGCCTGGCCCTGGCTTGAGGAAATACAGTCAGAGTCCTAAAACAATATTCTATATCAACAGGATAGTCTATATAAGGATTAAGATAAGATAGATAAGGATTGGACTTGACTGTTTTAGGAATTGAAGTTAAGATCTGGCTGTACTAAGTTTAAACAATTTTATTTTGCCTATTGTTACATATATAAAATGATTGATAGAAATGACTATTGCGAAGTATAAATCAAGAGTTTGTAAATTGTTTCAGTCACCAATTTGAAAACTTCATATGGGTTAGGACACACCTTCAAAGAAGGCTCTGTAAGGGTGCACCCTGTCTAGTTTCTTGAGTGTGCAGAACATTCAAAGGCTTGCCTAGTGGGCTGCTGACAGATCAAAGAAAAAATGGAACTCTTTGGCTTTTTAAATTTTTAACTAGTGGTTTGTGTCAGAAATTGGAAAAAATCGGAGGCATAAAGAAACTCTCCTCTCTAGAATTGAAGAGAGACCATGAGCAGGCTGAAATACCTGCTAGGTGACTACCTAGAACCGCTTGTTGACTGAAAGTGGGAGAAATGAAGCAATAAAGAGACTAATTGACTCTGGTCACTGACACCTGTGGACCTGCTTCACAGGGACTAGAGGAGAACACGAGTGGTCTGATGTAGCACAAGTGGGTTAGGGTTGTTGAGAATTTGTGAATGGACCCATAGTCAAAAGGCGAGGTGACCAAAGGGCAAGCTGATGAGGCTAAGTGAGGTGGCCTCCAATGGGTTGACCAGACCCCAACCAGAGGAAGAGAAAATATTTCAGTCTCAGAACTTGTATCTAATGCTGACCGACTTTATGGATGGCCTGTCCTGACTTGACTTTGCTTATGGATGCAGAATTCACAAGGTTTCAACTGGAATCAAGATTCTTCACTTCAAAAATTATGATTTTTCTCCTGAGAGCACTGGCAGAACAGAAATTGCATATCTAAAATGGGGTGGATCAAGGCTTGAAGTGGCTGGTTTACAAACTTTCATAGGTGGGGGAATATATTGTAGTATTACAAGATTATGGTGTAGGTGTTTAACTGCAAGTCTTAGGTACAGAATATGCTGTTTTGTTCACTTATAAAATATTATATTTAAATGAGGCTGGCAAAAATGGAATTGCATGCAACTTAGTTTTATCCTATTAGATAACGATATTATTATCAGTTTTGTTAAAAATTATGTACAACTAGAGATGTGTAAGAGTATCAAGTTGACAAGGGGTGGTCTGTGGCAGTTACATAATCTATCAACTTGTGAAGGGATAGGGTCTAGTCTGTCAATCAAAAGAGTCATAGCAAAAGAGGCCTCTGTGCAGGCACAGCCCACTCCTGAGGATTCTGGAAACTCCCATCTTTTTCCCAGGAGGCAGGGCACACATTTTCTCTGCTTTGTCTTTCTGCTGACAAGACACATGGAGCTGTGCTATGCCCTAGAGTTGGAGGAGCTGTGTGGAGACCCACATCGATGCTGCTTCCACCACCACTGGATCCACAAGACTTTTCACCCACTGGCCTGTGATTTTCCTGCATTCTGCATCACTGCATGTGCTGTGTGAATCTGAAGAGGAATTTATAGACTGGTATCAGACATATGAGCTAATATTGGACTTATGGATTTGATCTGGCCAGGGCTGGGATGTTTTCATTATATACGATTATGTTTTACATAAAGCTTTTTAAAAATTTTTTTTAAATCATTTTATTGGGAGCTCATATAACTATTATCACAATCTGTAATGCATTCATTGTATGCAAAGCACATTTGTACATTTGTTGCCATCATCCTTCTCAAAACATTTTCTTTCTAGTTAAGTCCTTGGTATTAGCTCCTCCTTTTTTCATTTCCTCCCTGGTTGCCCCTCACTCATGGACCCTTGATAATTTATAAATTATTATTATTTTGTCATATTGTACACTATCTGATGTCTCCTTTCACCCACTTCCCTCTTGTCCATACCCAGGGAGGAGGTAATCTGTAGATCCTTTTAATAGGTTCCCCCTTTCTACTCCACCTTCCTTCCACCCTCCCAGTATCGCCCCTCTGACCACGGGTCGTAAAGGGATCATCTGTCCTGGATTCTCCATGTTTCCGGTTCCTATCTGTACCAGTGTACATCATTCTGGTCTAACCAAATTGGTAAGGTAGAAGTGGAATCATGATAGTGGGAGGGAGGAAGCATTTAAGAACTAGAGGAAAGTTATATATTTCATCATTGGTACACTGTATCCTGACTGGCTTGTCTCCTCCCCATGACCCTTCTATAAGGAAATGTCGCTTCACCTGTAGATGGACTTTGGGTCTCCAATCTGCACTCCCCCTCATTTACAATGATATAATTTTTAGTTCTTTGATGCTTGATACCTGATCTCTTTGACATCTCGTGGTCACACAGGTTGGTGTGCTTCTTCCATGTGGACTTTGTTGCTTCTGAGCTAGATGACTGCTTGTTTATTTTCAAGTCTTTAAGACCCCAGATGCTATATCTTTTGATAGCCGGGCACATCAGCTTTCTTCATCACTTTTGCTTGTGCACACATTTGTCTTCTGTGATTGTGTCGGGAAGGTGAGCATCAAGGGATGCCAATCTAACAGAACAAAGTGTTCTTGCATCAAGGAAGTATTTGAGTGGAAGCCCAATGTTCATCTGGTGCCGTAATGCTAACCCTATAGGTATATGCACATTGATCTATTTCCCCATCATCATATATAAATATATTCATCTATGTTTATGCCTGTAATTAAACCTCTGTAGATGCTCTTTGCCTTCCAGGTCCTTCCTCTATTTTCTTCTACTTTTCTCTTATCCCACTATCATGCACATCCCCCATTTGGGTTTCAGTAATTTCTCTCTGTTACATTACTCCTCTTCAAGCCCTATCAGGCCTGTTACACTCCCTCTACCACTGATCTCGGATCACTTGTTCCCTTATGCCTGGGATGGACAGCATCACCTCCTTTCCCCCACCTCTGCAGCCCCACCCCCAGAACCATCAGTCTTATTGTTTTCTCCTCCAGACTTTTCATCCAGCCTATCTTACCTAGCTAGATAGTCCTGCAGAGAACAATATGTACAAGAGAACAAGACATCAGAAGACCAGGCGACAAAAGAAAACAAAACAATGATAACAACAAAAAAGCAATGTCCAGAAAAAATGTATACATAAGTAAAATAATAATAAAAGAAAAACCTGTAAATAGTTCAAGTTCTGTTCATTGACCCCCAGGAGTGTTGCCCAATTGAATCCGATGGGGCACCACATCCTGGCCCCAAAGTGTACCCTTGGTATTCCTTTGGTTACCCCATGCTCTGTCCCTCCTGCCGGTCTGCCTGCACATCCTTGCCTGTGTGCGGCAGGGTCAGATCAGGTACGCTCCCAACCCTGCTTCTCCAGTGTTGTCTCCACAGGGCCTTGGGACAGTGAGGGGCACTGTGTTTCATAGTGGGGCTGGCCATATGGCCCTCGCTGTGCAATGGCTGTTCTGAGAGGAGAAATCATTCTCTAGGCCCAGTGGGCCAGGATGCACTCCAGTCTCTCCTCCACTCCCTTGATTTGCCCTCGTGTTCTCTGGTCAGACATGTCCTTCTCCACGAGCTGTAGCCTCCATGCTGACCTCCAAAGCAAACTACCTTGGAAGGAGGGACAGCTGTCCGTGAAGTTGGAATTGGCGTTGGGCCCTCAGACCCCTTCACTGGCTCCCTACTCCATGCCATCATGCTGCCTTCATATCCTGGAACATCGGGTTTAAGTGGGGTTCCTCTTTCTTACACACATGAGTCTCCCTGAATTTGTTTCTCTAGACTAATACACTGCCCCTGAATGCCACCTCAAATATAAACAGAATACCACATAGCAGGAAAGGAAGCCTTGGGCAAAACCACAGGGCACCATCCCACCCCAAATTGTCTGCTGTAGGTGTAGATTTTCTTTTATTACTACAAGTCTGATTATAGAAACGGAGAAGGTAAGTGAAAAACAGAGAGGGGAATGCACCTCCTGGTGGACAGATCATTAGTCCATGAGAACTCATCTGAAGGGTGATGCCCACTGTGAGCAGACTGACAGCAGTGTGTTCCCTAATGGGCTTTTTAGGCATTGCAAGCTTATGAGCAACATCTGGAAAAAACTCCCCTGGAGACCATAGTGCAGACTGGGAGAGAGAAGGTAATGTGTCAGGAGTGGGGACTGTGGGCATTTGGGCCAATTCTTCATGCAGCTTACTTGTACCTTCAGGTCCTGCTCTGGCCCGATTTCGTATGTACCACTTCCATTTAACAATAGAGTGTTGGTGTGCACGTCCAACTTTATGACTCTGTGGGTCAGACAATACCCAGTTCATGATGGGTAGTTCAGGCCTCATAGTGACTTGGTGGCCCATGATGAGGCATCCAATCTCCATCAAGGATCCAGTAACAGGTCAACAGCTGTTTTTCAAAAGGGGAATAGTTGTCTGCAGAGGATGGCAGGACTTTACTCCAAAATCCCATTAGTCTACGCTGTGATTCACCAATAGGAGTCTGCCAAAGACTCCACACTTCATCTTTACCAACAACTGACACTTCTAGCACCATTGAGTCAGCTGGATCATATGGTCCCAGTGGCAAAGCAGCTTGCACAGCAGCCTGAACCTGTTGCAGAGCCTTTTCTTGTTCCAGGCCCCACTCAAAATTGGAGACCTTTCATGTCACTTGATAAATAGGTTGAAGCAGTACACCCAAATGAGGGATATGTTGCCTCCAAAATCTGAAAAGGTCCACTAGACGTTGTGCCTCCTGTTTCGTTGTTGGAGGAGCCAGATGCAATAGCTTATTCTTTACTTTTGTAGGAATATCTCGACATGCTCCACACCACTGGACCCCTAGGAATTTTACTGAGGTGGAGGGTGCTTGAATCTTTGCTGGGTTAATTTCCCAAACTCTTATATGCAGATGCTGTACTAACGAATCTAAAGTCTTGTAAACATCCTCCTTAGTGGGTCCAATCAGCATAATGTCATCAATATAATGGACTAGTGTGACATTTTGTGGAATAGGCAGGTGATCAAGGTCCCTCCAGACTAAATTATGGCACAGGGCGGAAGAGTTGATGCACCCCTGGGGGAGAGCAAACTGTGAAAGCGTACTGTGCCCCTGCCAGCTAAAGGCAAACTGCTTTTGGTGGTCCTTTGAAATCGGTATCGAGAAGAAGGCATTGGCCAGATCAATAGCTGCATACCAAGTATCAGGAGAAGTATTAATTTGCTCAGAGACCACATCTGGAACTGCAGCTGCAATTGGAGTCACCACCTGGTTAAGCTTACGATAATCCACTGTCATTCTCTACGATCCACCTGTCTTCTTTACAGGCCAATAGGTGAGTTAAATGGAGATGTGTTAGGAATCACCACCCCTGCATCTTTCAAGTCTTTGATGGTGGCACTGATCTTTGCAATCTCTCCAGGAATGCGGTATTGCTTTTGGTTTACTAATTTTCTAGGCAATGGCAATTCTAATGGTTTCCATTTGGGCTTTCCCACTATGATAGCCCTTATTCCACATTTCAGGGATCCAATATGGGGGTTCTGCCAGTTACTAAGTATGTCTATTCCAATGATGCATTCTGGAACTGGGGAAATAATCATAGGATGGGTTCGGGGACCTACTGGACCCATAGTGAGGCATACCTGAGCTAAAACTCCATTAATAACTTGATCTCCATAAGCCCCCACTGTGACTGGCTGGTCCTTGAAAAACTTTGAGTCCCCTGGAATTAGTGCCAGTTCAGAGCCAGTATCCAGTAATCCCCTAAAAGTTTGATTATTTCCTTTCCCCCAATGAACAGTCACTCTTGTGAAAGGCCGCAGGTCCCTTTGGGGAAGGCTAGAAGAAAGACTAACAGCATAAACCTTCTTCCAAGGGACCTGGCCTTCCCCTCATTCAAGGGATTGTGGGTCTGTAAACTGGCTTAGGTCTGGGAATTGGTTGAGTGATCGCGACTGGCTATCCCACTGTTCACCCGATCCAGCATTCTTCTGCCTATATAGGTCACGTAATATTTAGTAGGTTTCCCATGTATTTCACTCCTAGGGACACCATGACGAAGTAGCCAATGCCATAATTCCACATGAGACCAGGCTGCTTTGATTACTATTATAACCATGTCTATTGCTGTCTATTATAACCATGTCCACTCTGTCTCTGTTGATTCAGTGCTGACACTTTCCCTCTGTCACCACAGAGTCCAATCAGCCCCATCATGTTCAAATGTCGGAGTTCACTTAAGGTAGTTCCCACAGTTAATCCTAGAGCACACAACATAGCAATTATAGGCGTCTTCAAAGATGCTGGGGCCCACCTCACAAACTTATTGCTTATGGTTGTAGTGAAGAATATGTCCTCAGGATACCCTCTTTGGGGGTCTATGGGAGTATCCTGATAGATCCATTCCACCATACCAATTTCCCTTGGCTTTTGAATGTCTTCTTCTACAGTGAACCAAGGTAGGTCAGGCACCTCAAATTGGTCTAATCTAGGCCATCTGGCAGCCCATGCCTCGGTGAACCAGCCAAATAAGGAATTGGATCCTCTCTTAGCCTCTCTCGCTGAGACATTGAAAGAAGAGTCTGTGCTTAGGGGTCCCATATCCAGAAACTCAGACTGATATAATATTACATTTCTTGCACCAGTAGCCCACACCCTCAGTAACCATTCCCAGGGATACTCCCCAGGCTTTTGCTTGTACGTTTTTGAAAGCTCGAG
>PVJH01030654.1:0-24577 GCA_004026705.1 Nesogale talazaci
ATTGGCGATGGTTTGAGATCTACCCTGAAATAAAACTGTTCTACAATTTAATGATCCAAGTCCTTGCACATATAAGTATAGCCAATACCATTTTATTATTTAGAAATTATATATTTTGTACCTAAAAATGTAAAAATTCAAGTCTGAAAAAAATATATTTTTGCCAATGCATCTTTCAGACTTTATAATGAGAGCCTTTTCCTGAGTTCATTGTTGACTCTTGAATATGCAAAGTGTTTGTGTAAAGATTTTCAAAATTTGTTTTTCAATAGTCAGGAGGTATGAAAATTTCCAAAACCCTTGCTACATGTAATAGCTACTCATTAGGACCTTAAGAGAAGACATTAGAGAGTTAGGAGAAGCCAGTCATAGGGGGAATACATAAAACAGATGTAACATAGAAAGAATCCAAAAGAATAATGTGGCTGCTCGAGGAATTAAAGGCGTCAAGGAATGGCAAATGTCTAAAATGCATGAGTACCTGTAGGCATGAAGCAAAATTTGCAGTATGTAAGGAAAAGTCTCTGATATAAAGGTTAATGCCACCTTGTCTTTCTGGAGAAATTACAGTATTGTGTAGCTTCTTGTGGTTACAGAGTTGTAAAAATAGCACTCCTCCAGGAGATTTCTGGATTCTTCAAGCAACGGGTAGATGTATATTGAGGTAATAGTTGGTCAATTTCCCATTATTTGGGGATCGATTCAACCAGTTTGGATTTTTGTGGGAGGTCAAATAAAAAAGGGACAGCATCTGTTTTAGATTCTGGGAAAATGCAAAACATAGGCTTTGGTGTCAGAAGATGTGGTTTGGACTCCAGACTGCATCTTATTAGCTGAACCAACTACGTAAGTTAATTAGTCTCTTCTCTAAGACTCAGTTTTCTTTGAATTAAAACAAGTCTAATAATAATGGCGAGCTTAGAACTCAAATAAGTTAATATATAGTAATGAAGTTTATAAATTCTAAAGTGTTAGTTGTTATTTTTATTATTCTGCAATGCTGGTTACAAATAAAAAGGAGAAACAAAACAGTGTACCCTACAATGCCTTGGGGTAGGGGTGGTGGCAGTGAATGTAACTGTATTTTCACTGACTTAAAATAGCCACATCTTTGAAAATCATCACCCAAAGCAATCATGACTTTACCCTTCTTTATTTAATAGCTGTAGGCTGGTAAACTTAAAATGGAGAAAAGCAATGGATGTTGTAAGTTTGGCCACCCATAACTTAAGGGAGCAATTTTATGAATTATGGCCGTAGTTGTTAGGAATTTAAATTCCCCTGGACACAGTTGGGGAAACCATTATTTTGTTTTGCTTTTCCTCAGCTTTTTGTGGTTTCTGCCCGCTCTTTCAACAAAACAATGGCTTGTGTTCCTTTGGGTTGCCAGACCGCTAGAAAACACACACCATGGATTCCACACAATTCATGAACCCCTCGTGGAAATTTCCCAGCCACCCTGTCTCATAGGATTATGGCTGGTGTGTCAGAGACAGGCGCTAACCCACAGCGTCATTCATACAAAACAAAGAACAACGAGAGTAAATCGGAGGAAGGTTCCCGCTGACAAACTTTAATAGTAGCATCGGTCACTTTTGAAACGTTGCAAAGTCTAGGAAGACTATGGCAACTGCGTCAGCAAACTATTTGTGAAATATGTTGGTTCATCTCTCAATGGTTGGTAGACAAGGAACCAAGGTGAGTCTTTTTTAGGACCCCGTCGAAGTATTATCCCACTCTGTGCCTTGTAGGATAGCGTTTGCTCTTCCACAGCATTGTCTTGAAGGGGCCCTGCTGGTGTAGGGGGCTTCACCTGGGCCAACCCACTAAGGACGGAAAGTTTAGCAGCTCCACCCCACCGGCTGCTGGGCAGGAGAAGACTGAGGCAATCTGCTCCTGTAAAGATTGGGAAACTTCACAACTCACTGCCGTCGAATCGACTCTGACTCCTAACGCTCCTCCAGAACAGAGCAGAACTGCCTTACAGGTAGTTGCCAATCTTAAAACCTTATCCTTTTCCCCCAGAGGTGATGGTGGTGTCGAACTGCTGCCCTTACAAGGAGCAGGGCAAAAACAACCCACCATGCCACCAGGTTCTATCAAGTAATTATTAGAGAAGAGTAAGAACTATCATTAAAGGCACAGAATAAAATAAAATTTAGCCCTTCGGAAACCCAGATGGGCAGTTCTATTCTTTCCGATAGGCTTGTGATGAGTTGGAATCAACTGATGGCAGCAAGTTCAGTTGGCTTTTTTTGTATTGTTTTGGTTTGGTTTGGGGTTGGGATATTTGCGTGAAGATAATTATTATCTTATGACATGGAACATGTAGAATGAGTAACCATAGTGTACAGTTTACAATAAAATATCCACAAAATGACACTCCAGGAAAGCTTTAAAACATGCTTCTTGAAAAGGGGTGCTTTTGGAAAACGTTACCAGCTTCATTTAAAGAGGTTTTTGCTTCTTACTAGTAACCAGATAATTCCTTCTTTCCTCTATTTCAATTCAAGGGTTGTCAGTGTAATAAGATATTTCTCCAGAGGTGTGTTTCTAGATGGCCTTTTTAAGTACATTTTCTCCTCTGTAAACACTTACTGCATTAGGCAAACCTGCTACAAAAGATTAGAAAATGAAGATGCCAGTGGGAAGACTAAGGTGCTCCTGAACCAAGTCATAGTACCTTCAATGGCACATGCATGTGACAGTTGGGTAAAGAATGAGTAAAATGTTATGATAAAATGTGCAAAGATCCAGGATTAGAGAACAAAACCGGAAGAACATGCTCAGCATTTCTCAAGCTGAAAGAGCTGAACAGAAAACTCAAGCCTTTAATGAAAATACTGAAAGATTCTCTGAGAAATATATCTACAGATGTAGAAAGCATCAAAAGAAGATGAAACACTGAAAGCACTTACCCATCGATGCCAAGGAATTTGGAAGACAGTTACCTGCGCAACCAATTGGAAGAGACCTGTTTTGGTGCTTATTCCAAAGAAAAGTGATACAACAAAAGGCAGGAATTGGAGAACATCATCAATAGTGCATGCAAGTAAAACTTGGCTGAAGATACTGTGTTTTTTCAGAACATAAGAAGCACCTAGTTGTTAGAGAAGCCTTTAATTAATTTAAGAAAAAATATTCTGAACCAAATAGTACCAGTGTACTAAAATATTTATTAAAATAAAGAAAAATACAACAACATAAATGTAACAGTGGTGTTAAGACCCATCATCATGTTCATTAGCAAATGAGGGGAGGCATTTACTGTGCTGATCGTGTGACCTGACAGACATTGACTCTCCAGGAGGCGAGACTTGCCCTGAACACACAGCAATCCACAGCATACAAACAGCTGCAGACAGTTAAGTGGGCACAAAGAATCATAGACAAATGTTCTGGGGTACCACACCTCAGATCATAAGACGCACCCAAGTTTTTCCCATACTTTGGTGGGGAGTGCATCTTATGGTCTGACAAATATGGTAATTCAATAAAGATTGCAGCAGAACATCAATAAAGACATTCAAGTTGGGTTCAGAAGAGGACATGGAGCAAGGGACAGCACTGCTGATGTCTGATGGATCTTAGCTGAGAGCAAAGAGAATCAGAAAGTCATCTACTTGTTTTGCTATGTAAAGGCATTCAACTGTGTGGATCCTAACAAATTATGATCACTACGGGAAGAATGGGAGTTCCAGAACACTTCCTGGTGCTGATGTAGAACATGGACCAAGAAGCAGTTATTTGAACAAAACAAGAGAATACTGCATGGTTCGAAATCAGAAAATGTGTGTGTCAGGGTTGTATCCTCTCACGATACCTATTCAGTCTGTATACTGAGCAAATAATCTGAAAAGCTGGACGATATGAAGAAGAGGACATCCAGGTTGAGGGAGGGCTAATGAATAACCTGGGATATACAGACGATACAACCTTGCTTGCTCCAGAAGGATTTGGAGCACTTGCTGACAAAGATCAACTCTTTTAAGTTTCAGAATGAATTTCAACTCACTGTGAAGAAAACCAAAATCCTTACAATGGGATCAATAGATATATCATGATAAATGGAGAAAAATCCCAAGAAGGCAAGAATTTCATCTTGCTTGGAGCCACAGTGGACAATGCTCGAGGACCCCTCACAACAGTAACACAGCACCACTGTCCCACGATTGGGTTTCCCAGTAATACACTTTGAACGAAATAGATGGTCATGGATAAAGATAAGGGATATGGAGAACTAAAGAGCAGAAGTGGTAACCACTGAAAAGCTGCAATTAATTCAAGACCTCAGTGATAATGGTAACAAAGGTGTCTTCCAAAAAACTGAGGATCTGTTTATGCCTGTTTGTCGTGTGTGCTTTGCAAAGCTTGCAAGGCATTGTCTACTAGTCCGGTGAATACTCAGTTAAATTCTCAGTAAAGTCTAGTTATGTGTTATTTTGTAAATACCAAAGTATACTAAACCCAATCCTTAGCTACACATGCACGTGTACAAGTGAAAATGGAGGTACACAAGGTTCATTTTCTGGTCAGATAGAAAGGAAAATGCAATCTATATTTTAGGGTCAATTGGAACATCAAAGAGATGTTCACCGCCTACCAGTTTGCGGTGGTCCATACCTTGAAAATCCCTGGGTTAGATAGTTGACTTGAATTTTTGTTTAAGCTTCTCAAGACACTGGATCACCTTTCCTGTGTGGTGCTTTGCTGATGAAGGGGCATCCTGGCCTTGTGCCCTACCCAACTGGCCTGGTTCTCAAAATTCCCAGAGTCCCCCTTGTCTGGGAGGGAGGATCCTCAAAGGTAGCTGCCTCCTAGATGCCATCAGTATGTGATGTCACAATGGGAAGCCTTGAGCGAGGCAAGCTGGAAGGAATTCAAAAGACCAACTTTTAGGCCACCTCTACCTCAGACAGCTGTTTGCCAACAGGCAAGTTACCCCATTTCTTAGCTCAGATTTCTCCCCTCTACGATGGGAATGATAATGCCAGTTGGATCATTTTCTTGTGAAAATCAAATGGTATAATGCCATGACAAAGAATGTGAAGTATAAATTTATAAAAGTGTTATTGTTGCAGAGAGAGAATGCAAACATCTAAGCTGCTCTGTTTACAACTCATAATTATTGATGTTAGAATTACTGTGCTGTGCCCTCAAGGAAGAACCACACCAGCCTGGTTGATCATGAGGTGTTGACAGGAATAGGTATCAGAAATTCAAAATCAAGAAAATGGACTGGCAGGAGCATAGACAAAGTGGATACCCAGAGCCCACCTGTAAGATAATTGGACAGTGCCTCCCAGAAGGGCCACATGGGAGGGAAGGCACATCCAGGGTGTGGTAAAGCACTGATGAAACACATTGTGTTAGTACGGGTAGCCTAGAGGAACAAATTCATAGGTAAACATATGGATATAAGGGTATGGTTTATGTACAAGAGGTATAGGACATTAAGAAAATATCCCAACCCAGTCCAGCTCAAAGTCATAAGTCCAATTATTAACCCATGTGCCCGATATCAGTCTATAATGTCTCCTTCTGACTCACGAAGTCACAAGTCAGTAGGTGCAGAATCCCAGTGCTGGCAGGGGTCTCCCCATGGCTCCTCGCTTCCAGGGCTCAGGGTCCATCAATAGCATCCAGTGGTGGCGGAAGCAACTCATCGCTGGCAGGGGTCTCCACGTGGCCTCTCCAGCTTCAGAGGTCTGGCTCAATCAGGGCAAAGCCGTGTGGGTTCTCCTCCGGCTCCTTCAGCTCCTGGGATGCTGCCATCTTGTCTTGTCCGTAGCTCGTTGTCTCTGAGACTCACTCCCAACAACTCGGGAGATAGCTTCTCATCTCCATGAGGGAAATATCACGAGATTTCCCAGAAGTCTCAGAAGAAAGCCATGCCCACACAGAGACCTCATTGGCTACTCAATGGCTATCTCCAGGTTAACAGAATAGACTCCACCCCCACATCTTAATCGTGAAATTAGCAAGCATATGACCGCCACACACATAACTGTCCTTCAGTTCTTTAATATTTCCTCCCCTGACTGCTATGGTCTTTGTTTTACCTTGTTAATCCTGTGAGGCCTATGTATGTTTATTTGTATATTTAAGATTTTTTAATGCATGAAATCCACTGCATCGGCCCCTGTGCCACCAGGGCCCCAGGGTACCTTCGAGCGTCGTGATTGTCGAGTGCCGTGATTCTGATTCACAGCAGCTCCATGCACAAAAGCAGGAAGGTCCTGTGCTTCCTCACAACCTCTCTGATGTTGGAGCTTATCGTCACAGTGACCGGTCCATCTCCTAACACTGAGGGGTTTCCTCTTCTTTGCCGCCCCTCTGCCGTATCAGGCAGGCGCTGGTCTCTCCACTCGTGTGTTCCTGGTTGCACATCCTGAAGGTCAGCAGTAGGCAGTGGTCCTAAATCCTTGCAGATGAGAACTTAAAGCCATTCTAAACATTAGAAATGATTTTTTTTTAACCACCATCCCACTCAAGATGAGAAGTTTCTGGTAGGACAGAGGCTGAAGAATGCTAAGAATTCTTCCCTCCACCCAGTGAGGAATGCATCTTGCTCGGGGGTGCTGAGCAGGAATGTAAGGTTTGCCAGATAACGCCCAGTGCTCCAAGCTTGGCAGTTGTCTGCTTATGTGTGGGCGGGAGCTGTCTGGCAGAACCTGGTCTTCCCCAAGGTCCCCCCAGAGGCTGCTCTTCGACTGACAGTGGAGGCTAGAGGGGGTGATACAAGACTATCTTTGCGTTGAAGGGCTATAGATGAGCAGATGAGCACAGAGATATTCAACGAAATCAGCACAACAGCGTTTTCAGTCTTTAAGGGAAGCCGTGGCCTTAGAAATCAACACAGACAAGGCCTTGAACACCTGCTCTCCTACTTACTAGTAACCGACCTGGTCTGGTCTGGAGCCTCGGTGAACCTGGGATTCTCCACTGATAACGTGCAGAAAAGTATATCTACCTCTGTGGCTGTTAAGAGGATTGAATGATGCGAATGATGTGTGCTTCTTCCATGTGGGCTTTGTTGCTTCTCAGCTAGATAGTTGCTTGTTTACTGTCAAGTCTTTAAGTCCCTCAGATGCTGTATCTTTTAATAGCCTGGCATCATCAACTTTCTTCACCTCATTGGGATCATGCTCTTCAAGTATATAAAACATTTGGAGAGCAACTCTCCATAAATATGGGCTAGATAGTCTATTCATACTTGACCAACTTTTTAAAGAGTCCCTGGGAGGCACAGATGATTAGATGTTCTTCAACCAGCCCACAAGCTGGCCTTTCCAACCCAGCTAGAAGCACTCAGAAGCCAGATCTGGTTATCAGCTTCTGAAGGTCACAGCCTTGACAATCCGTGTACACACGGGGTCACAGTGGGACGCCAGCTAACAGCGACAACTTGTCAGCAGACACAGGCTCGCCTTTATTCAAAATGTTGCAGCATATGATGCGTTCTTTTTTTTTTTTTTTTAAACCTCTTTTTAATTGCATCAAGCGATCGTGTGAACCTGAGTGCCCTGGGGGATGACTTGTAGCTAGGTTCATCTTTCAGAACAATGACCAGAATGTCAGATTTGGCAGTCACCATGGACTTTTGTCCTAGTGCTTGTCCACAGTCTGCCCCGAGTACAGATTTTCCATGGGGCTGGCTGCCTTCTCTGATTTCATCAACTAAATTAAACCATATTCCAGGTACCCCTGGGGGTTCAAAAGAAGGTATTTTCAGAGGTCAAAGAGTGGTTCAAAGGCTTCATCTTATTAGATAAAGGGCCCCTAGATAGCTTACTTGACGCTCTTATGGTCAATTCCAAGTTTAACTAACCTGTTTGGAGGAAACTCTGTCCTATCTCAGATGACTCTGGTTCCCTGATGCCCTAACACGAAAGTAATGGACTCTGATAGACTTCTTCTCTACCCAGCCTCAGCTCCCATTTCTCTTCACACATTTTCTACTCAGCAGTACTGAAATGCTCATCAGTTCCTGAAACACCCACTGTTTCCCCCACCACTGTGCCTTTATTCATGATGTTTCATTTACCTGAAGTATCTTTTTTTTTAAAATCCTTTTATTGAGGGACTCATGCAACTCTTAATACAAGCCATTCATTTTAAGTCAAGCACATCTATACCTTTGTTGCCCTCATCATTCTCAAAATATTTGCTTTCTACTTAAGCCTCCTCATTTCCCCCCTCCTTCCCTGTGCCCCCTCCCTCACGAACCCTGGATAATGTATAAATTATTATTATTATTATTATTATTATTATTAATTATTATTATGGCATATCTTACACTGCCCAATGTCTCCCTTCACCCACTTCCCTGTTGTCTGTACCCCAGAGAGGAGGTTATATTCAGATCCTTATAATTGGTTCCCCATTTCCACCCCACCTGCCCTCTACCCTCCCAGTATCACCACTTTCACCACTGGTCCTGAAGGGATCATCTGTACTGGATTCCCCGTGTTTCTGGTTTCTATCTATACAAGTATACATCCTCTGGTCTAACTGGATCTGTAAGGTAGAATTGGGATCATGATAGGAAGCTAGGAAGAAGTAGGGAAAAGTTGTATTTCATCATTGCTACACTGCATCCTGACTGGCTCATCTCCTCCCTGTGACCCTTCTGAAAGGGGATGTTGTGTTACCTATAGATGAGCTTTGGGTCCCTAATCTGTACCCCTCCTCATTTACAATGATATAAGTTTTAGTTTGTTGATGCCCGTTACCTGATCCCTTTGACATGTCATGGTCACACAGGCTGGAGTGCTGCTTCCATCTGGGTTTTGCTGCTTCTGAGTTAGGTGGCCGCTTATTTATCTTCAAACTTTAAGACCACAGACACTGTATCTTTTGATGACCAGGCACCATCAGTTTTCTTCACCACATGTGCTTATGCACACACTTGTCTTCAGCAATCATAAGAGGAAGGTGGGCACACAATGATATGATTTTTTTTTTTGTTCTTTGACCCCTGATAAGATCCCTTTGACACCTTGTGGTGACACAGGCTGATGTGCTTCTTCCACGTGGGCTTTGTAGCTTCTCAGCTAGATAGTTGCTTGTTTACTATCTTTGATACCTTCAGATGCTATATCTTTTGATAGCCGGGCACCATCAACTTTCTTCACCACATTCGTTTATGCACACATTTGTCTTCCGCGATCATGTCCGGAAGGTGAGCATCATGGATGCCAACTTAATAGAACAAAGTGTTCTTGCATTGAGGAAGTATTTGAGTGGAGGCCCAATGTCCATCTGCTGCTTTAATAGTAAATCTATAAATGTATGCACACAATCTATTTCCCCATCATCATATATAAATATATTAACCCATGTACATGCCTGTATTTAAACTTCTATAAATGCCCTTGCCCTCCTATTTCTTTCCTCTATTTCCTTTTATTTTCCTCTTGTCCCACTATCCTGCTCAGCCTTTGTTTGGGTTTCAGTAATTTCTCTCCATCACATTGCCCTTGATCAATCTCTACCAAGCCTCTCACATCCTCCTTGCCACTGATTTTGGATCACTTGTTGCTCTCTTGTCCCTGGGTTTATAAACACCACCTCCTTCCCCCGCATGTCCCCCTGAAACCATCAGTCCCATTGTTTTCTCCTCCAGATTGTTCTAGACAGACCTGCAGAGATAATAATAAGCACAGAAAAACAAGGCAACAAGATGAAGCAACAAAAGAAAACAAAACTATGACAACCCAAAAAAGCCAATGTCCAGGAAAAATATGTAAGTAAGAAAATAAAAATAATAATATAAAGAAAGATCTGTAAATAGTTCAGGTCTGTTTGTTGACTTCTAGAAGTATCCTCCGGTGGAGTTCAATGGGGTTCCTTGCCCTGGCCCCAAAATCTATCCTTGGCACTCCCTTGGGACCTCCAAGCTCTGCTCCCCCCACTGCTCTGGGGGGTAGGATCAGACTGGGTGCAATCCCAGCACTGTCTCCAGTGTTGTCCCCTGTAGGACCTTGGGTCAGCGAGGGCCATTGTGTCTCATAGTGGAGCTGGCCATCTGGTCCTCTCTGCGGGTTGGCTGATCTGAGTGGGGATATCGTCCTCAAGGCTTGGTGGGCCAGGATGTGCTCCACTCTCTCTTCCTCCCCCTTCATTTGCTCCCCTTCATTTGTTCCTGTGTGCTCTGGTCAGACATGTCCCTCTCCCCGAGCTGCAGCTTCAGTGCTGTCCTATAAAGTAAATTCTTCTGGGGGAAGTGGCAGCAGTCCACATGATTGGGATTGGGGCCAGGCTCTCAGACCCTTCCCCTGGCTCCCTGCTCTATGCTGTCATGCTACATTCACATCCTGGAACACTGGATTTAGGTCTGGTCCCACTTTCTCTTTGGAGATATAAACAGACCCTCCCCTTGGGTGGGTTAGTGTCCTGTACCCCTGCTACTCATGGCTATTTTTACCTGAAGTATCTTTACACACTTTTCACCCTCTTATTTGGTTAATTAACACCCTAGTTTTCAAGAGTAGAGTTTAAATAATTATAATACAATCCTTCTTCCATACTTCCACAGCATCTTCGGCACATGACTGACCACATTGGGGCTTTTGGGGCTCTCTCTCTTCTGAGTTCATAAACTTGACTAAGTCAATGCCTGACACATTGCGACCGATCAGTTGAAGTAAACGCACTTCAGTGATTATGCAGATGTTCAAGACTCATCCGTGGACATGGAATTCCAGACTGATGGGCTCAATCTGACAGTTTACTCACTCAAATAGACAACCAGGTCTCGGGGTGACTGATTTCATGTTAAAATTACCAAAAGGTGGGTCAGAAGCAGGAGTGGGGATCATAATTAGGCACCCCTTTAAGACCTCGCGTCGTGGTTACATGCTGGTTTGCAATTCTCAAAGTTAGCAGTTTGAAACCACCAGTAGCTTCATGGGAGAAAGATGAGTCTTTCTACTCTGATAAAGAATTATAGTCTTAGAAACTCACAGGGGCAGTTCAATCCTGCTCTGAAGGATCACTGTGAATCAGCCTGGAGTCCATGGCAGTGAGATTTTGTTTGTTTTGCTTTTGAGACTTTAGATAAGGTAGAGTCAGAGGAAAGAAGCTGGAAACTGGAAAGCTGGAAAACTGGAAGCTGGAAACTTTGTAAAATAATGGATACTTGTGATAATTGTGTTCTGGGCCAACGTGACTGGGGAAGTCAAGACACCCCCCCCTGACTGTGACCTCGAATGTAATCAAATCCAGGATAAGATCTTCTGTGAGCAGCAACACAGTTGTGGGAGGATTAGGATGGAGTGCAACCCCCTTGCTTAAGTCACAGCTCTACTGCAATTTCCTCAGGGATGTGGCCAACTTCCTACCTACATTAACACTGGGGGAAAGCTAAAGTGAGTTTGGCTGGTCTGGATCCTGCATCTGGCTCATCAACGTTTGATTTGGGGAACTTGAGCCAATGATGTATTCTATTGCCTGCTGACCTAGAGAACTGTCCGTAGCCTGCCACTTGACTTGCCAGATGTGACGCTGACCACCTGTACTCCCCAGTCTGTGGTCCTGTTGCTTTGCCTTCTTACTTCCTGAATGATCTTCTTGTTTCCAGATTCACTAGTCCCCACAGTTACATGAATTCAGTCAACCACTGGTTTTGCATCTGACCAACAGACTATAGTCATACTAGATTTGACTACTTCTAAATTTGCACGAGTAATTTTCTTAAGTAAATTTTTCTCTCAACCAATGAATATGTATTCTGGTTTTGTTTCTCTAGTGAGTCCAGTGAAGTACAATACTCTTAATATATTTTCCTCAGGCAAAAATCACAGTTTGACTTACTTCAACAGCAAACATAATAAAAACTATGATTTAATAACAATTGGTGTGTGGTATTCTACTGGTGATTTATATGTACACATATTGACAAGTTCAGCAACTCTTCACTCTTCAGAGTGAGATTTCTTGGGGATAAACATAGGGAGCATATCATTGGTTACTGTGACTATTACCATTAGAAAAGGACTTTATAATGAATTTGATGTGTTCGAATCTCTACGTCAGGTCAAAGATGCATTGGTAAAGCTGGACACTTGTAATAAACCAGGTTTCTTTGATACAAAACTGCTAACTCAATATATTTGTTTTTATAGTTAAAAATACATTGAACTCAACAAGAGATCTCTAATTCATTAAAGATTCATAAGACTATATGCTAAGGTATAATGGGAATCTTTCTTATAGAAGAAAAAAAGCAGCAGTTAAGAGTACAGTCATCTGGTTCTGAAATTTAGCATGGTGGTACAAATATCCTGGTACTGGCATACTAGACATATAGACCAATGCAGCAAGATTGAGAACTTAGAGGTAAATCGATCCACTTATGGACAGTTGACTTTTGACAAAGGACCAAAGCTCATTAAGTGGGGAAGAATTAGTCTTTTTCATGGTGCTATCAGAATTCAGTATCCATTTGCAGAAAAATAAAACAGGCTCCACCCTGCGTACGATGCTTCAAAACATACGTAAGATGGATCAAAGCCCTAAATGTGAAACCTGAACTGTAAAGTGACAGAGGAAAAATAGTGGCAAGTCAGAGGGCTCGAAGGAATCTTTCTAGGAAAGATGGCGAAAAGTGCACAACTAGCAGAAGATAAATTAGACAACTGGGACCTCTTAAAAATTAACGACTGTTCCAAAAGAGTAAAAAGAGAACTTACAGAATGGTAACTAAAAAAAAAGTTTGGTAATGACCTATCTGGCAAGGAACTTACAGAAAACTCAGCACCTCAACACCAAGTGACAAAAACTCAATTGAACAATGGGCAAAGTGCACGGACAGGCATTTCCTCAAAGAGACGTTCCCGCAAGCAGCGCACACACACTCAGATACGCTTATGTCCGTTAGTCATCCCGGTTGCTAGGTCCTGGTGAGTCCGTTCCAACTAGAGCTACTGGACACATAACAGAAGCCCAGCCGGTCCTGTGCTAGTCTCCCAATTGTTGCTATGTTCAACGCCAAAATTGCAGCCACAGTAGCCGCTCGTTGAAGGTCTTCCTCTTGTTCACTGCCCCTTTACCAAGCGTGAGGTCCTTTTCCAGAGACTGCTCTCTCCCGACATCATGTCCCAAACATATGAGACAAAGTCTCACCATCGGTGGCAGTCACTGATCCTGGGCCAGTTTCAGCACTGGCAGTGTAGGGGTGGTATCTAACCTGTCAATCTGAAGATAGCCAATCAGGCCTCTGTATGGGCATGGTTATCCCCTGAGAATTCTGGGAAGTCTTGAGTTATTTCTGAATTGGAAGAGAGAGACATGGCTCAGTCACTTGGAGACGATCTACTGACAAGACAACACAGCAGCATGATATAGACCCTAAGCCCTGGAGACTGGAGGAGAGAGAGGAGAAGCCACACGGGCTTCTGATGGAACCAAACCTATGGGGCCAGAGAAGCCATGTGAAGACCCTACCAATTCTGAGATGCTTCTATCACCAGTGGATACTGCTTATGGACCGGAGTCCTAGAGAAGAGGAGCCACGGGGAGACCCCTGCCAGCACTGGATGCTTCTACTGTTGCCATACACACAAGACTCTGCACCCACTGGCCTGTGATTGTCCTGGTGTCATTGCATGTGCTTCGTGAATCAGAAGGAGACTTTATAGACTGCTATTGGACATAAGAGGCTAATATCGAACTTATGACCTTGGACTGGACTGGGTTGGGATGCTTTCTCAATGTTCCATTCCTCTTGTTTATAAACCTTTCCCTTATAGCAACATGCATGTTTATGAATTTGTTGCACTAGTCTACCTGGATTAACACACCACCCTTGCTTCCAAGAAGCATTCTGGCTTTACTTATTCTAAAACAGGTTTGTTTGGAAGTCCCTGGTTCTTTCAACAACATTCTTCCCCAGTACCACAACTCAGATTCTTTGAGCATCAGCATCCATTCTTCTTTGACCATCCTTATTCAACCATCTCACAGCATCCAACTTTCTCATGAATATAAAGCAACTGAAAATATCATGGCTTGCGTCAGACACACACAGTCCTCAAAGTAAATGCTTTTCAACATTTTAAAGAGGTCTCGTGCAGCAGATCCACCTACTGCAGCACATCTTCTGATTTCTTCATTGTTGCTTTGATGAGCACTGATTGTGGCTCCACGCAAGTCAAAACTTGTGACAACTTCAACCTTTCCTCTGTTTACCATGAAGCAACCTGTTGGTTCCACTGTGATGATTCTGGTCTTTGCATTTAGTTGTGATCCATACTGAAGACTGCAATCCATAATGTTCATCAGCAAGTGCTTCAGGTTCTCCTCACTTTCAACAAGCAAGGTGGTGTCATCGCATATCTCAGATGGTTAATCAGCCTTCCTCCAATCTCGATGTCACATTCTTCTTATAATCCAGCTTCTCTAATGATTTGTTCAGAATACAGATTGAATAAGGATGGTGAATGGGATATGAATCTGACACACATCTTTTCTGATTTTAAACCAATCAGTATTCCCTTGGCACAACTCTCTCTCTTGAAATATGTACTGGTTCCACATCAGCATACGCTCATGTTCTGCAATTCCCACTCTTATGACGGCTATCCATAGTTTTTTTAAATAAGTCATTTTATTGCAGGGGTGGTGGTGGTGTCTTACATATCTTATAGTAATCTAGATGACTGCTTGTTCAATTTCAAGCCTTGAAGATCCCAGATGTTAAATCTTCCCAAAGCTGGGCACACAATGTTAAAAAGTAATGAATAATCTGTGCTATATCACATAATATAGATAAACTTGGAGGCGATTATGCTGTGTGAAACAAATTAATCATTAATCGACCAGTATCTTATGATATCACTATTATAAAAAGTCAGCCTGTCAATCAGGTCACAGCCTAATGATGCCTCTGGGGGTGTGACATTTTAAGCAAGGTCAAGTGGGCAACTACCTCTCTCTCTGTCCTTTGTTTCCCTGCTTGTTGGGACTCATCCACTGACTAAATTAACCACATATGTGTTTAACAGTCAGGTTGGCACAATAAAATCCAACTATCTCAATAGGGTAATTCATAAGTTACCATAAGTCAGGTTTAGAAAACATTAAGGATATACTCTTGCTCATAGTAGTACACCTTTTCAGTGTTGTGCCAGCAGTCACTTCTCTCAGTCACATCACCCCTTAGCCTCTACCTTGTTTGGTGGACCAGGAAGCCCACCACACTAATGATCTCCATGTTGGGGTTTTGTAGCCTCTGTCACTTCAAGAAAGGGTCTCACACTGTCTCCATGGTGGCTTTTCTTTCTGGGTGGTCAAGGGATTTCCTATTATTGCTTCTGAGATGACTCCTTTTTATGTCTGGTGGAATGGCAAAAACTGACCAATCCTCAAATCAGAATCCTCTACACCCTATTTGCATACTACTGCCCAGGCACCAGGTAAGAGTTATAAAAACGATGGGTAGAAAAGCTGAAGGCAGCAATCTCACTTCATCTCAGGACCATAATCTTGGGGGAATATCTAGGTCACTGTGCATATGTGCTAGTCTGGGTAGACTACAGAAACAAATAAATAGATGCTCATATGTGTATAAGAGAGAGTTTTATATAAAGGGTAATTGTACATTAACAAAGCATCCCAACCCAGTCCAGTTCAAGGCCATAAGCTCGATATTAGCACATCTGTCCAATACCAATCTATAAAGTATTTAGAAACACATGCAATGACACTAAATGCAGGAGTATCATAGGCCAGTGGGTGGAAAGTCTTCTGGATTCAGTGACATTGTAAGCATCTCAGAGCTGGCTGGGGGTCTGCACGTGGGTAGGTCAATGTGACTTCTCCTAAGGGATGTCTTGCAGGGAGTCAGTCAGCCTTGTTGGTAGATCGTAGTCTCCAAGGAAGTGAGCAGAAAGAGGGAAAATGTCTCCCGCCTCCAAGAAGGAATACTGACTCCCCAGAATTCTCAGGAGAAGGCCATGCCCCACAGATGCCTCATTGGCTATGGTCCAGTTGACAGACTAGACTCCAACCCTTCACTCTTAATCCTCTCAAGTCCCACAATGACACCAGATTATGGAACTACCACAGTATCGCAGTACAGAAAGACAATGTTCCACATCCCACTTTGTGAATAGGAACTGGAGTCTTAAGCGTTTTTGAGCAACTATCCAAGATGCAATTCTTGATCTCTTCCTACGTGGAGCAAAGAAGAAGGAGAAGAACAAGAGACTCAGGAAACAATTAGTCAAAAGACTCAATGGACCTCATGGCCAGAGTCTCCACAAGTCTGAAGTCAAAATAACTAGTTAGTGCTTGGTTACCACTAATAACCACTCTGACCCGGATCACAATAAAGTTGACTGGACAGAGTAAGGGGGGGGGGGAGAATGTAGACTGTAATATAAATTCATAAACAAGAACCAGACTGATGTTGTTTGTTACCATTGAGTCTGTTCTGCCTCCTGGTGACCCTCAGTACAATAGAAAGAAATACTACCCCGTCCTGCACCTTGCCCATGGCTGCGGCCACTGTGTCAGTCCATGTCCTTGCTTGTCTTTCTCTTCTTCACTGACCTTCTACTTCCCCAAGCATGATGTCCTTCTCCAGGGATTGGTCTCTCCTGACAACATGTCCAAAGTATGTGAGATGAAGCTTTGCCATCTTTGTCCTAAGGAATACATTGGCTGTACTTCTTCCAAAGACAGAGTTATTTGCTCTTCTGGCAGTCCTTAGTATTTTCAATATTCTTCACTCTCACCGTAATACAAATTGTGTTAGTCCGAGTAGACTAGAGAGACAAATTCATAGACATGCATATGGATATATGGGAAAGGTTTATATACAAGAGGAATGGAACATTGAGAAAACATTCCAACCCAGTCCATCACAAAGTCTCAACACGCCTAACCCTCTCATGCTAGGTCATGAACTTGAGACCAGTCAACCCGCTCTTGTCTTCCCTATTTCCTGTGAGTCAAGTCCACGGGGATTAGTGGCTAAACTCAACCCATCTCTTTATTTCTGCATTTCTCCTACTTCTACTCAAAAAGTAAGTCCAGGTGATCACCTAGCAAGCATTTCAGCCTGCCACAGGCTCCCTTTAACATTTAGTCTCAGAGAGGAGTTTTCTTCATGGTTCCATATTCCAACTACTAGCACAGACCGCAAGTTCAAGATTTCCAAAACAGCAAAGTTCCTCCTTCTTCAGTCAATTTGGCCTGAAGGCAGATCTCTCAGAATGCAAATATCCTGAGTACTCTAAAAGACTGGGTAGGGCTGATTTCTTCAGAGACATCTTTCTAGGTGTGGCCTAAACCCATATATAGGTCAAATTAATGGCTCCAGGCAATTAGTTTACAAGCTCTCTATTTTCATACTTCCCAATAAACAGTTCTATACATTCTTATATCTATAATAATAAGCATAAGAAATCAGAATAAACAACATAGAATCAGATACTAAACTCAGTTCTTAAAACAGTCAAGGTCAATACTCATTTAACTTATCTATATTCTTATCTAAACTATTCTATTTACACAAAAACATGGAACTAGGTCTCTGAAGGCATCAAAAGAGATCCATGCATTCTGTCAGTCATCTTGACCTTCTTCAACCTTTGTCCTTGAACAACGAGACTTTCAAATGGCAATTTTTACCCCTGAGCTCAAAGTATACATTAACAACATTCATTTTTGTCATTTCACACAGGAATAACCAAGGACAGCATCTAAACAAAGTAATCAAAACTTTAACTTCCCGTATTGTTTCCAAAAAACAAGTCAGTAAATTGCAAGGACATATATGACTTCTGGCTAGCCAAAGAAGAAACACTATCATGAGGCAGAAGTCAAACAAATATCTACTCTTCATCTTTATGATTTGTTTCCCCAATAACCCACTCCTAAGGTACCATAATGTGTTAGTCACAGTAGGCTAGAGGAATTCATAGACACACATATGGATATAAGGGAAAGTCTTATATACAAGAGGAGTGGAACATTGAGAAAACATTCCAACCCAGTCTAGTCCATGGTCACAAGTCCGGTATTAGCTCATATTTCCGATACCAGTCTATAAAGTCTCCTTCCGACTCACAAAGCACATGCATTGACACCAGGACAATCACTGGCCAGTGAGTATAGAGTTTTGTGCGTCTGGTGGTGGTAGAAGCATCTCAGCACTGGCAGTAGTCTCCACATGGCTTCTCCAGCTCCAGAGGTTTGGCTCCATCAGGGCAAGCCACCAGCCTCGTCACAGAGGCTGGTGTGCTTATTCCATGTGGGCTTTGTTGCTTCTGGGATAGATAGCTGCTTATTTACTTTCAAGCCTTTTAGATCCCAGAAGCTATATCTTTTGATAGCCAGGCACGATCAGCTTACTTTTCCACCTGTGCTTATGCACACATTTGTCATCAGTTATCATATCAGGAAGGTGGGCACTCAATGTTATGGTTTCTAGTTCTTTGAAACCTGATAACTAGTCCTTTTGATACTTCATGGTCATAAAAGCTGCTGTGCTTCTTCCATGTGGGCTTTGTTGCTTCTGAGCTAGATGGATGCTTGTTTATTTGAAGCCTTTAAGAACCCGAACATCTTTTGATAGCTGGGCACCATGAGCTTTCTTCACCACATTTGCTTATGCACACCTTTGTCTTCAGTGATTGTTTTGGGAAGGTGAGCACTGTGGAATGCCAATTTAATAGAACAAAATATTACTGCACTGAGGAAGTAATTGAAAGGAGGACCAATGCCCATCTACTGCAAATGGATCCATTTTTGTCTGGTCTTCTTTATTCATTGTTCAACTTTCACAAGCAGTTGAAAATACCATGGTTGAGGACAGGTGCACTTTCTTCTTCAAAGTGATATTCTTGTTCTTGTTCTTTAACACTTTATGTATGTCTTGTGCGGCACATGTGCCCAATGCAACATGTCTTTTGATCTTTTGACTGTACTGTTCTTGAGCATTGTGCTGCTAACCACAAAGTCAGCTGTTCAAAACCACCAGGCAGTCTGAGGAGAAAGATCAGAGCTTTCTTGCAAAGAGCCGCCATCTTGGAAACACATAGAGGCAATTCTACCCAGGTTGGTGTGTGATTGCTATGACTCTGAATCGACTCAATAGAAGTGTGGTTTTCTGAGTCATCTACTCATGCTAACTCAGCCACTGGCATTTAGGAGCTATTTCATGAGAGGACTTAGTCACTGAACTCAGGTCCAATTCTTGCTTCTAGGCTCTAAATATGGGAAGGAAGAGGTGTCATATTGTGCATAGGCAGAGAGTGTAAAGGCAGGTAAGGAAAATAGCTTCTGAGCATCTCCCCCAGCTCTGGCAGGAGAGACTATGCCAGCCTGAGGACTGGGTCTCTTTGTGGGTACAGGGGTACTGACCCCCACCCCTGAGAAATTCTTCTGAACATTGTCATCCTTGACCCTGAAGGGCAATGGCACATATTCAGTACAAAGAAACCTGAAATGTGGGGTACCAGCATCTGCAACAGTTGCTCAATGTGTGGAGCTTAGCCCTGCAAAAGGGAGAACAAGAGAGAGTCGAAGGTTGGCTAGATTTCATAAGTTCCTCAGTTTGTTTCTCACCAAGATGTAAGAGAAAATAGCTAGATGCTGTAAAATAGGAGCTTTCAAAAGTGCTATAGAACACGTTCAGCAGTGCTACAGGATCAGAGCACTCAGCCAACAAAAACAAGACACTTGCTCTTATGCCACCGTCCTGAGCTAAGGTCAGAGGAACAGTTAGCATTTCGTTTGAGCGTTCCTCAGTGAGAAATTGGAGCAGAATCCCCGGGGGCATCTAATACCCCTGTAATACGCGGACTTGTTCCGTCCCAGAGGGGGGTCATTGCCTCTATCATGCCTTTGCCTTCTTTCTGCACCAGGCAATCAAGGTAAAGTTGTCCCTAACAGAAACATCAACACTTGTCACAGCACTAGTCAAAGTTTGAAAGCCTCACGTGACAATGCCCTCACTTTTGTGAAAGGGGATTAGAACACATTCTACATTCCACAGCCAGTCTTCAGAGTGCAAATATGTGTTTACTGGAGGGAAAAAAAGTCAAGACCCTGCTCCAGTTTCCAGAGCCTTAACTTTCAAGAGGCTTTGCCCCTGCTGAGCTGAGGGGAAGAGGGTAGGAGTGCCAACTTCCAGAATAAGGTCCCAGAGGAAAGATCAAGAAACCCTACGCAGAAGGTCCTTCTTTGGCACAGTCTTTTTGGATTAAAAAGAAAAAAGATTGACTAAAATCAGCTCCCCACCCCCCACCCCCCAACCCCTGGTAGGAGTGAGCCTGGTGGCGTAAGTGGTTGAGTTCAGAACTGCGGCCAGCAGGCTTGGGGGTTCAAATCCAGCGGCGGCTCTCAGGAGCAGTATTGGGTAGCGCCCACGACCACCAGAGGCAGTGATGCCCCCCCCCCAAAAAAAAAAATTAAAATCAGCCCCAACACTACACCTAGAACAGAAAGCTCGAAGGCAAATGGCCTAAATGCTGGTTTCAAAGAATGCTCCCTCCCCCTTTTCTTCAGATCACACTATCAACTCCACCCTGTAACACATAGCAAGCCAACTAATTATTCCCAGATGCCGAGGATAGAGACTGCTGCTGCACTGTTTTGCTTCTCAAGGTCTTCAGTATAAACACACACTCCAAGGCTCACATCCCCCTCTCTTGGCTCCCGACATGCAAGTCATTGCCTCCTGCACAGGCTCGCATTTGAATACCAAGCGAGTTCTGGGTTCTGTCAACCTTTTGCAGACCGTGTCCACAAGCGTTTTTCTCTGACAGCCTTTCGTCACAACTCGTAAACAAATTGTTTCAAGCTTATTAAAAAAAAAAAAATCAGCAGCAGCACAAGACCTCATTTCCCAATGATTGAGAACTCCTTGAACGCCAACACGACACATTCGTCTCAATACAGCCAAGCTGGCATGTCTCCGGAAGCGTTTTCCTGCAACCTCTTGTGAGAGCGTCAGAGGTCAGAGTCACGTTTTTTCTGTTCCTGCCATTTCGCCAACACGTAAACAAAGCCAAGCACGACAAAAGCCAGTTACTCGGGCATTATGAGTCGAGAATGTGATAAGATGAGAGCTGGAGCCTATAATGTTAGCCAGAATAATTGAGGGCAGGGGCATGGTTTCTGATTTAACTCCCAGAGTGTATGCGGCAGAGGAACTATGTCCAGGGCTGTGGGAGATTCAGGGTTTGGGTTGGCTGTGCTTTCTCTCTCTCCTAACTAGTGTCTTCACCCTTTGGTGAGGTAAACTTCCAGGATATGATGCCTGTTTTCATATAGTGTGTGTGTGTGTGTGTGTGTGTGTGTGTGTGTGTGTGTGTGTGTGTGATTACAGTGGGGAACGAGGCACAGGGAAACCCTCAGGTACTGTGAAAGAAAATACATTTTCCACAGAAAGGAAAAGAATTCGGAAATCCTGCCAGCTGCAGCTGCGAGGGAAAGTTCAAGGAAAGTTGATATCTAAAAATAAATAAATAAAAGGAAGCCCAATGAGAAAACAATATTCAGGTCAGGTCAAAACCCAGGGAAAAACATTCCTTCAGAACGGGGCTTCCATCCTGGTTGGATTTCTCTCTGTTCGCTCTCTGAAGTGAGCAGCTGCTGGGTGTTGAAATCGGCCCCCACTTGGCACTCCGCCGCCGCCATGGCAACGCTCTGGCTGTGCAGGAGGGTCCAGGACCCAGACTGTGGTTGGGAATTTGATTTCTGGGCTTGTGACTGGCTACTGGCAGGCAACATGTCTCATCTGTACAACGCAAAGAACCATGTAGACAGCAGGGTGAAAGGGAAGCGCTGACATACCAAAAGGCAGATTCATTTTTCTTACCTTTTAAATGACTTCCTATAAAGTTCTAGTGGGAAGTCGACCTTTGTACCTGGTTCCTTGTATTGTAATGTTCAAATCCACTGCCAGAAAATAGATTCTGACGCACAGCAACCCTAGGTGGGGCTTCTGAGACGGTACATCTTAACAGGGGTCAGCAGCCTCGTTTTTTTCTCCCAGAGTGGCTGGTGGGTTTGAACCGCCCACCTTGTGGTTAGCTACGCGATGTCTACACTTGGCTTGCTTTTTATGTTTGTGGTTAGTAACAACACATATACCCCAAAGAAAAAGAAGTCTTGTAAATAAAAAAGTTAGCTAATAATTAACCACGTTACCATCTTCAGCATTTATGTGTTCTATATGGAGTTTATAACAACACATTCAAGTTTTCAACTCATCATTTTTAGTCTCTATAAACTTACAAACTTATCCTGCAAAGGTATAAACGGAAAGTTACAAACTTACCTACCAAATAAGTATAAAAATCCTGTGACATAATAGCATGGAAACAGCAGATCATTGTAAATAGTGACACACTGTCTGAGTTCCAATCCTGGCTTATATCAGCTGTGTAATCTTGGGCAAGTGACTTACCATCTCTGTTGCTCCTATTTTCTCATATGTAAAATGAGAAGAAGCTAGTTATAGGTATTGATCTCATTTTGCAAAATGCTTAGAAATGTACTAGGTAGTATTTAAAACAATAAAAAGAAAATAAACAAGCAAGTTTATCTCATTTTTAAGATTCTGGGAAATACCACTTTTGCAATGACCTGTATATTCTCACTTAGGGAACACTGGACTTATTACTTATTGTATCTATGACTTATAACTCATTGAGAGTCAGGGTTCTTGAGCCAGATTCAGGTAGCTTTTTTGAGTCTTTGGGGAGTGGTTAAAACATTTACACAAGGTCTTCTGATCATCTGAACCCCTACAAATGCTTTAGTGTTTGCTGAAAGCACAAGACAGAGTGCTTATGAGACTCAAGTATTTTAATGATGAAATAAGCATGTGACTTATTGTGTTTCTAGTTTATGTTTCAGTAACCACAGGGAGGGGATCATGAATCACCTAACATAGCCAGTGCCCCAGTTAAACGGATGTTCAGATGTGTGGTTCTGAAATTGGCCTCAGGATCTAGCAGAATTATTGACTAGGCTCTCTAGGGCTCCTGAGTCTATAGATGGGAAAGCAGACATGTTCAGCAGTCTAAAGTGACCAGTTTTCCCACTGTTGTTAATGGACAAGCCCCAGAAAGCCCCAAATGGTTGGAGAGAGGGAAAGAAAGAAAACGTGCTCTGACGGGAGGCCAAGGCTAGCAGAAGGGTTCTGCAAAGGGACTAGACAGATTCTGTCACCTATCTCTGGGGTGTGGCAAACCAGGTCCTCTTTGCTGTGATCCCTAAGTTTTGGGACCTGTCACTTCCACCCAGATAGGTTATCAGTTCTCAGATTGCATCCAAAGTCTCCTCCTTCAGCAATTCCTCACGAACCATCTCCAGTGTGTGTGTGTGTGTGTGTGTGTGTGTGTGTGTGTGTGTGTGTGTGAGAGAGAGAGAGAGAGAGAGAGAGAGAGAGAGACTGGTTTATTCGGGCTTTGGGCCCCATCTCCAGTTTTAAAGGGCCCCGGAAGATACTCTCAAACCATTACTTTGCACCATTACTTCGTGGGTACACAGACCTAAAAGGTTGAAACTATAGCTTGCACGGCACCACTTCAAAGTCATTAAATCCAAATCTCTCATGAAAGTACCAGGCTTAGAGGAGAGATTTTGAGGTGGAGTCACAATAAGAGACCAATGATCTTAAACATATATTAAAATCCTCAGGTGTGTGCATGGTGAAGCATGTGTGTGCATTCGCACACAGAGCAACAAAAGATGCAAGTCTTCAAACGGGCACCCATCCCTGTTCCTAGTTACTCCACCAGCAGCCAAGCATCCATCTGCCTCGGGAGCAAAGAGAACACAATGCTTTCCACCTGTGTCCTCGGGTGATGTGTGCCATGGCTCTCCAGGCTGGGCGAAGGACCTGTTATTTCATTCTGGAACGTCTCTGTAGGTAATAAAGAATCTCTTCATGGGCTCAGGTGAACAGCATCTATTCACCACAGACTGTGCCATTCCTTACAGAGTATGGAATTGCAGGATCCACTGTGTTAGGACCAGCCTGGAACTGGTTTTAGTTGTTGGTTATTTGCACTTCCTTAGTGAAAAGCTTGAGGGAATCTTTGCTCTTAAGTACCAACGGTTGTAAAGGACTGTTACATATCTTGTACAGATGTTAGACTGTTTCTCAATCAAATATGCCATTTCTCCACCCAGAGGAGCTATTATTCTTTGGAACCCAGCCTATTTGGAGCTTAACAATTTAACCCTGGCTCTTGAATTAAGTCTCAAGCACACAGTTCTAAGAACTGGAAGTCATTCTGTGGCCTACAGGAAGATGTTGTATTTTATTATTGCTATTACTCTGTAATATAGGAGTCCTGGTGGTATGGTAGTTATGAGTTGGACTGCAGTCCCAAAGGCTGGCAGTTCAAAACCACTAGTTTCTCTGCAGAAGCCGCGCTTTCTACTCCTGTGAATAGTTAAAGCCTCAGAAACCCATTGGAGGTTGCTATGAGTCACATCGAGTCAATATAGGGACATAATACATGTGACACATCATATATTTAATATTATTTTGTTGTGTTTCAGGTGAAAGTTTATACAACAAATTAAGCTCCCTTTCAAATTTCTC
>PVJH01030655.1:0-24580 GCA_004026705.1 Nesogale talazaci
GGTAAACAAACACTGCAATGTTTACGAGCCGTGTCGCCCCCTTTGCGTGGTGTTTGGGCGGTCCTGAAAGCCTTTCTCTTTTCCTGCCTATTTTGAGAGTACAAGACATCTCAATAGCAACATAAACACCGTATTGTCTACCTGTTACTATGGCAACGGCAACCCGTGTAATTTGTGCGTGCCTAAATTAACGCTACCCGGGGCGGCGAGTGTGTGCCGCTGTGTGGAGGGTGTGTCTTCGTTTAGGAGAATTTCGTCTTTTCCACCCTGGGCGGCGTGCCGTGCCACTCCGCCTTCCTTACTCGGAGCTGACTCTGTTCCCCTGGTGATTGCGTTTGAGCAGAGAACATTCTCGACGGTGGGCAGGGTTCCGGCGGGCGGGGGCGGAGGAGCCGCGCCTTTGCGTTTCCCCGTCTTTAAAGAACGGGAGCATCTCCCCAGCCCGAACTTCGCTGCTCTCAACGCGCGTCCGTTCTTGCTACCTCTTCATTCCACACAATGCCGCAGGCCGGGCGGGACAAAGGAGGCGGTGGGGAGAGCACCGAGGCCCACTACAGAACAAGGCACAATGGTTAGCCCTCTGGCCGCCGCCAGTTCCTGCTTCCCGCAGCCCTACACAATAAACACGCGGAGAAGTTCTCCAGCTTGGGTGCCTGCGAGCGAGCGATGTGGTGAATTAAAGGCTCCCAAGGAATTCATTGTGGAGAAAGTTCGGGATGGGCCGGTGGCCTGGGGGCACGAAGTCTGCAGTGTGGCCTTGCCTGCGTCTGCCAGGGCCGTGGAGTTGGGGGAGGAACGCGGCCACGGGGGAGCCTGTTAAGGACCCCTGCCTTTGTAGGACACTGAATTTCGCACCAAAGAGCTACAAGGCATTCCTTGGAGGATGTGCAACAAGGCTTTTCAAAATCGCATTGCCACCCGAGTGCTCACAACTGCTCGATGATTGACTAATCCACTACAGAACCACCTGGAATTACACGGGGACGGGCTCATTAGAGGAGCCACCGGGGCACCGCAAACAGACACCTGTTCCCCACTGTTCCTCGGAAGACTCCTCACTGCAGCCCAGCGGGAGAGACCCCCTGAATGTCAACCAAGACATGACAGGACAGCAAAACGTGGTGGACTTATACAGTGGGTTCTTCAAAAAACACCAACCAAAAAAAATCCTTTCTGATATTGAGTCAATGCCAATTCATCGTGATACTGACAGGACTGCCTGTCCCCGTGGCTCTCTGAGACCACACCTCTTTACAGGAGTAGGAAGCCCCATCTTTCTCCCCCCGGGGGACGGGTGATTCTGAACTGCAGGCCTTGCTCTCAGCAGCCTGAGCCAGGCCCTGCACACCATCGATAGACTATTACTGACACCCTGCTGCAGCTACCACACGAACAAACCTTGGAGGTGTAGGTCAGACCTCCAAAGGACCATATTGCATGACTCTACTGACATGAGACAGACGACTGGGTAGAGGCCAAAGCCTCTGAGTGATTCCCCCAGGGCCAGGAGGGAGGGAACGAGGGAGCCACTGCACAAGGAGCTCAGTCTTTCGGCCGCTGTCAGTGAATTGTACATGTAAAAATTGTCACATCAGCTCAGGCTTTCGCATATGTATTATCATCGCTGTCAAAAACGTATATTTAAGGGCCTTAGAATCAGTGTCTACCAGGCTGCCCACCCAGACAGCAGGAGAGCCTCTGAGAACTCTGAGCGATCCATCCCCAGAGGTTCTCGATTCGGGCATGGAAAAACTGCCTTCCCATGTTCTCACTCCTGCTCCCGGTGCCTTGCCAGCCTGGCAACCTCACATGCAGCCTGCCATTAGCCCAGGCCCTCTTGCCAACACAGCCTCAATGCCCGCCCCCCCCTTGGTTCCTTCTTGTCAGGCTTCAGTTGCACCTCTCAGGCTGGCTTCTCTGGGCCTCTCCAGTGCTCAGCACCTGCAGCCAGCTCCCGCGTCTGCCAGCTTAATCCTCCAGACTTCAGCGGCTTCCCATCCGGTCCTGCACAGCACCTTGGGCTAACCTGTCAAACATTTGAGACGGCCGCGCCAGTCCCTGGCTGTTGAGACGTTGCCACCAGCGCCGGGTCGGCTAATCAGATTTTCATTTGGAAGGATGCCAGGGCGTCCATGTTTGCTGTGGCTTGTAAACACTGGGGTTTCATAGCTGCGGGTTTTGTTTCATGTTTACGTCAATTATCAAGAAAGGAAGGGGGAGGGAGACAAGACGCCCGGCCGCTCGTGCCCGCACACAGGCTCTCCAGGGCCTGGCCTGATGGCGAAATGCCCCCACTGACAGCTATCTGCAAGGGTAATGTGGCGGAAAGTGGCATCCATCTTGGAGAGTTTCATTAGCCCCTATCTCACTGACCTCTCCACATCATGTTGTCACCTGTGACGGCCATCCGATTATTGGGAATAGGGAGATCGATAAATACACAACACCGGCGCCGAGGTGCTTCTGGCGTTGGAGTCATGCAAAGGCCATCTACCAAGACTCCATGTCACTGTCGTGTCACAACAGCTGGTGAACAGACGGGCTTGAGGGGAAGCTACAAGACAGGGGTGAGGATAGGGGGCGGGGGAAGCGCGGGCTGGGTGCTGATGCATGGGGGTTCCAAATGAAACATAAACACCCCCAAGCAACAGCCTGCCTCATGTGGGGGAAAGGTATGCTGATCCTTTGCTGCTCGGTGGCGGTCCTGCCTCCGTGCTCTGTGTGCAGCTGGGATGCCAGCGAGAGGCTGGGAATATCCTGAGTGCGTCTCTGTCCTCTCAAGCCCAGTCCTGTGAGCCTCAGCTATGTGGTGGTGTTTTTCCATCTGGCGGCCACCCACAGTCCCAAGAGTGCTTTCCTAGACTGTCCAATGACCTCCGCCTTGGAGGCCTCCCCCCTCGGGTCCACGGAGAGGCCACCTGATGGGACTGCCAAGGGGAAACATCAGCCCCAGCTGGGCTCAGCCACTTTGGTCTGATCAGAAGAAGCTTGGGAATGGCTTCTCAAGCCGACTTGCCCATCGGGTCTCCAATGCCCCATCCCCACCCCCACCGGGCCACATCCAGATGCCACTGCCTGAAATGCAGGTCATCTTCCCAGCAGTGCCGCCAGCCTGGGCACCACCACCAGGCTAGGCTAACCCTTCTTCACAAACCCTCTTCCCCCCTCTCCAAGATGGGCTGGGGTCTTGCCATGCCCATCTTGAAGTTGAAAGGCACTTAAAGGAAAAGCAAAATGGGGACGCACAGGTTCGGTTGACGTCAGCCACCTTGGGGCTCAGGCTCGGGCGCCCTGAGACAGAACAAACAACACAATGGCGTCGCTCCTGCCGTGTGTGTGTGTGTGTGTGTGTGTGTGTGTTTGTGGGAAGGTTGGGGGTTGTTGATCAGTGCTGGCCACTGCCCCTCCGCGCCCCCACGTTTTAAGAAATGTCATTCATCTCTATGGAAAAGAGAACAAACCAGAAGCATGAGGGTATTTTTGAAGTAGACTGTGATGATGTGCTTGGCTAGTAATTTGCTGCCTAGGTACACACCATACCTTTTAGCGCGGCTATTTATCTCGCGGAGAGAATGCTGCCGTACTTACGAGAAAGGCTCTGTTGGACCTCTTCATCAATAGCAAACCTTTAAGCACAGCACATATCATAAATAGGAGTTCCACTAACACAGACTTCAAAAGGATAGAACTTGATAATTCAAAAATAGAGCTATATTAAGTGTTCTAGCGGTCCATCCATAAAAGCCGCCGTATACTGCAAACGCCCGCGTCCTCGGAGCAGCATGGCAGCTCTATTAGAATAATAGCAGGGGAAAGCATAATTACAAGTAATCACTGGCTGGAAGAGAGCTAGTTGTTTTTGTGGAGAAAAATGCCGAGCCGAGCCCTGCAGACACTGTAGGCTGAGCCAGAGCCGCCGAGGCACATAACCACCGAAAATAGCCGTGGCGCAAACCCTGCACTATTTATTTCTATTTATTAAGAACTCTTTGTATACCTTAATGTCTTCCCGGTGAAATCATCTTCATCTGAGCCCCCATTTTCTGTGGATAAGATTATTACATAAGTGCTACTTACCGGCCACTATTTTCTATACATTTGTTGGTCAAACAGTTGGGGTGTCTGTCTCTTCCAGCCTGGCATAGGAGATGGCTGCACCAAGCGGAGGCTCCTGGCCAGCTCCAAGGACTCATGCTGGGCAGACGCCCTCCACCCAGGGGGCTGGAGAAAGGCTGCAGGCGTGCGGCTAGGCACTCCATGGATGGCCAAGGGCTGGATTGCAGTCTCATTGTTGTCATTTATCTAGGCCGTCAAGTGGGCTCTGACTCAGTGACCCTACGCACAACGAAACAACACACTGCCCAGTCCTGTGCCAGCCTCACGAGGAACTGTCCACTGTGGCAGGCACTGGGGCAGTCCATCATCTGGAGGCTCTTCCTCTTTGCCACTGACGTTGGACTTCACTCCCATATGATGTCCTTTTCCAGGGACGGGTCTCTCCTGACAACACGCCAAAGGCTCACCGTCCTCTCCTCTCTGGACCGCCTGGCTGCCCTTCCCCGGAGATGGCGCAGTTTGTTTTTCTAACGGTCCCTGGCATCACATCCAAGAGCGAAATGCATCCCTTCTTCCCCAGTCTCCTTGGCCCCGACGACCGAGCTTTTCTCAGCAGGAGAGGCGGTTGAGAATAGCCTGGCTTGGATCAAGGACGCCTGCGTCCTCAGAGGGACATCTTTGCTCTTCAACTCCGTAAAGGGGTCAAGAGCAACAGATTTGCCCTGTGGAGCTACATGCCGTTGGGTTTCTTGACTGCTGCTTCTATGAGCCTGGATTATGGATCCACGAGAAAGAGAGAGCCCGTCTTTTCTCCATTCATCACAGTTCAGTGGTGGGGTGGGTTGCTTTCTTCACTAGAGATGATGAAGGATGAGCCATCAGTGGGTTCTGCCCACCAGCCCGGGCTGCAGTGGGCGACCCCAATGCCCATTCCACAAGTGGCTTCTATGTCGTCCCCCACTAGACGGATGCTCTACTTTTGTGGGTCACTGTCCACAATGAAGAGGGAGTCGGCAGCTGATGCTGAGCCCCATTTTGCAGATGTGGAAACTGAGATTCTGGGGAGGGAAGTGACTTCCCCAAGGTCACACAGCTTGAGTGTGGCCAGTTGGGACTTGAGTCCTTCTTCCATCCCCAGTCACCTGCCTTGACGAGGTGAAGAAACCATGGATGGTCCTCCATCTTGCTCACATTCTGAGAGATGTCTGTGAAGACCAAGGCCATGTGCACACAGTTTCAGGCAGGCAGGCATGGGTCAGTGGGATCTGGACACACTGACCTGAGCCTGTGCACAGCTTTGGCCCCAGTCTTCCGGGGACAGGGGCAGTGTTGTGGAAGGCGTTGTGCCCTCTGGACAGGAGAGACCCAGTCAAGTTGGAGCCCTGGGCCTGGAGTGATCCATTTATGACACGTTTCTTGATGTACGGGCACTGGGGTGGGGAACAGGCAGAAATCCTGGCTTTTGATCTAGAGGTAGGAAAAATCCACCTCTGAAGGTACAGCCACTCTGTGTTGAGTTTGCAGGACAATTGATGAAGGCACCTGGGGACCCCAGCTGCTCATGTCATCCGACCGCCTCGACCCTGGCCACTGACTTAACCTCAGTGAGCCTCGGTGTCCTCCTCAGGACTTAGGACGATGGTGCTGTGTCCCTCGAGTTGTGGAAGAGTAGATGATCCATGCACTTAGCCAAGTGTGTGTGCACAGGATGTGCTGGAGGAGGAGAGGCCTGTTTTGAGGGAAAGCTTCCAGGTGGTGGTGAGCCAGGCAGCCCTTGGGGGTGTAGGGTTAAGGAGGGAGTCTCTGTACAGGCAGTGCCCAGTACCTTGTCATATTCATCCAAGGACCCAGCTGGCCGCTGTCAGGGGCTGGTTTCCAATAAGCCATAAAAGAACAAGCTGCAGAGCTCCACAGCACACCGAAACGGGTGGCAAATTTTGGTACACAATCCTTCCCCACTTGCCAGACCCCAAAAACTCTCAACATTACAATGAATTTTGTTTCAAGATGTTGGCTTCAGGTTATCATCAGAGGGAGGCTGGAACTCCGTTCTGTGGTGACAGTTAGAGTTCAGGTTATTACGGGGTTTTCAGCTTGTCACGAGTTAGACTTGTCCAGAAACGAGTGAGGCGCTGCTGCCCACTTCTATGTAGGCAGCCCCTGCCTGGTGGCAACCCCCGCACAATAGAAGGAAGCATGGCCCCGCCCTGCACCATCAGTACATGTGCCCCACAAGGGCCTTCTTATCAGCTGGAGGCTGGAAGCAGGTCGCCAGGTGTTCCCCCTGGTCCATCTGCATCAGAATGTGCGGCTGAAAAGTACCTGTGGCATGCCCACCTCCCTGGACAGGTGATGGGGGAAGATGGGTGGCCGTCCCCAAGATACACTTGCCAGGAAACCAGCAGCACCTCCCATGTGAAAGATGAGAATTTGACCACTGACCCACCACTGCCTCCACTGTCATGGGATGAAGCTCCTATCATGTTCAGTAAGACCCAACCAGCACCCAACCTGCAGACCCCAGAGAAGAGAACCGTCGCAGGGATGGTGATGGCGATGGCTACATGCTCAAGAGGGAAACGGTGGGCTCAGGGACAGTTTTGAGCAAAGGATGTTCAGTGAGGAAAGCTAACTGTGTTAATCTGGGTAAAGAAACAAATTCATAGTCATGTATATGGATACAAGAGGAATGGAACGTTCAGAAAACATCCCAACCCAGTCCAGTCCAAGGTCATAAGTCCAATATTAGCCCATATGTCCAATACCAATTTATAAAGTCTCCCTCCAACTCACAAAGTCACAGGCCAGTGGGTGCAGAGTCTTGTGTATCCAGCTGGTATAGAGACATCCCGGCGCTGGCAGGGGTCTCCCCGTGACTCCTCGTTTCCAGGGCTCAGAGTCCATCAGCAGTGTCCATAGGTGGTAGAAACATCTCAGCGCTGGCAGGGGTCTCTGTGGCTTCTCCAGCCCCCGAGGTCTGGTTCCATCAGGGCAAGCCCATGTGGCTTCTCCTCCAGCGCCTCCATTCTCAAGGAATCAGGATCGATCAGCAAGCTGTCAACTCGTCTTGTCAGTAGTTCATCTCTCAGAGACTCAGTCAAGTCTCTCTCTTCTCCAATTGGGAAATGCAGCGAGACTTCCCAGAAGTCTCAGGAAAAAGCCATACCCACACAGAGGCCTCATTGGCTACTCATTGTCTATCTCCAGATTAACAGACCAGACTCCACCCCTACATCCCAGTCATGAAATTGACATCACGAATACATGACCGCCACACTAACCCACCTTAACACGGGTGTGACATGATGGCTGCCAGACCTGTAGAGCCCACTGGCTTAGTCCAAGGCCTGAGATAAGTCCTTTTGTCTGTCCACTTCAGAACGAGGAGTCCAGGCCAGACCAGCCCTGGGTCCCAACCCTCAAATGTCCATCAGAGGAGTTGACAAGGAGTGGAGTGGAAAAGGCCCTCCACCCAGCATGTCCATCTTAAGCAGCAGATCTTGGGTTCAGAAAAGATGCCAACAGGCAATCACTCAATTTAGCAAGCACTATCACGATGTTCTAAACCCGCATCCCTCCTGTTTGACTGCAAGTCCCATGTGTCATGGCCACGTGAGTCGTGGAATTGGGCCCATCTCCCTGCCCCTCTCTCCGTGACCCCACCCCAGGATTTCTTAGATGCTTTCTGAAACCATGTCTTGAAGAAAGCCTGATTTCCAGTGGCAGGGCGTAATCCCCGCCAATGCTTCCAGAAAAGTTTCGATGTCCATTACATTAGCTAGCCTTAAAATTGAATACAAATCCATTTTAATCAATATGTTGTAATAAATAGATATTAAGGCCCCATGGCGCTAATGTTCAGGTAGACTAATTAAAGCACCAGCATCTGCAGCACTCTCATGCCTCAATTTTCTCGACAAAATCCTTATTGAACCACTACTTTAAAAAAAAATAATTGCATTTGCAATTAGAAACACTGAAGTTACATTATCGATTTTCTGCTAAAAACCTTTTTAGTAAACAAGCACAAACTACATTCATTAAATGTAAGTGCTTGGAGCTATGGTGTGAAATTCAATTCAGCCATTATCATGAATTACACTGATTATTGCCGTAATTATTTTCCCTTGGATACAACTGCATTTCTGTCCCTTGCTAGTTCGGGTGGACATATAACCATGTTCATTTTATAGCTAATAATACTCAACTGTAGTCCCAGCAATTACTATCACTTATACAAATCATTAAGTTAAGCTACGGGTCCCTGGTAAGATTTTTTTTTTTTAATTAAGTAAAACATCCCTTTTACCCTTGAAATAACGAATAAGCTTGAGAACAAGGAAAACTACAGATGTTAACGGATTTGCACCGCAGGCTTTAATCACCTGTACTTGACTCGTCAGACATGTCTGTTGTCCTAAGCGCGGTTTTGAAAAGAGATCCCCCTACAGACATTGGTATTAAAGAAATGGAGGGCGGTGAGGGAGCGGGGTCACACATCTGCAGCATTCCCTGGTGTGTGTGTCGGGGGTGGGGGGGGGGGAGGGTAGCCCTGGTCACTTGGCTGCCAGAGAATAGATGTTATGCTTTAATCACAGGGGGGGGGGGGGGGCACGGAGGAAAGAGAAGGACCTGTGTCCCTGCCTTTGATGCTTGTGTAGAAATCTTACGAACCAAACAGCTTTCAGGAAAGAATTTTTATCGTTCAGGGACAATTGTCATCGGTTTACACCATTTTAAAGGGCCCTCCTCTGGGGACCAGCGGGCTTTTCCAAGGAGACCTCCCTTTCTCCCCTGGGGTGAGGGCAGTGCAGGGATCAGCCTTCACTGGGCGATAGTGCCTCTCTCTGTACCGACGGATGGTCCCTGGGGGTTCCGGCACGGCACCCTCCCAAGAGGAAAGTGTTAGAGCAGCGAGATCAGCGGTGTGGCCGTGTGGCGTGCAAACATGTTCGCGCTGAACCCAGCAATGGAATCCAGTCTTGGACCTGGTGCAGAGGCCCCAGCTGCCTGCGAGGGCCTGGAGGCCGAGGCCACGCTCTAGCCGGACCCCGGAGAAAGGCTTCATTCACAAATGGCAGAATTGCTTCCTCCCATTACCATTAAGAGCCCTTTGGAAAGTGAGCTTCCGGGCCGCCTTGCTCGCCACCTTATCGCCCATCAGCCAGCCCCTCCTTCACTGTCTCATCTTCTCCCTGTCCTGCACCTCCCTCCCACGGCTCCATGTCAAGGAAGCTGAGCCCAGGTGGGAGATGGAAACCCTGCAGAGGGGCAAGGGTGGGAAGGGGGGCTTCTCGTGGGCTGGGGGACTTTTACTATTTTCTCAGTGTCCTTCTTCTTGTGGTAAAAAGAAAAAATGTATAGCAAACAATGCACCATCTTAATCCTTTTTTAAGCATGCAATTCAGAGTGTTGATTATAGTCGCTGTATTGTGCAACCATCTGTTCCCAAACTTTTCATCACCCTCCAAAGAGACACTGTTAAACCCTCACTTTGCTTCCGCACTGCCCGCAGCTGCTGGCCACCACTAACCTACTTCTTGTACCTGCATTTGCTGCTCTTGTCCTTTCAGATATAAGTGGAGCCGGACAAGATTTGTTCTTTGGTGCCTGGCTTTTTCAGTAGTATAAAATAGTGAAGGTTCATCCGTGTCATAGCACACATCTGAACCTCATTTTTCCTTAGGCCTGAGCAATACTCCATGGTACATTACCTGTGCATACCACATTTTATTTATCTCTTGTAGATACTTGGGTTGTTTCCAATAGTATGTATTTTCTTCTTTTCCTTCACCTTCTCCTTCTTCTATATCACACCTACACACCTTGCTTTCTTTTTTAGAGGTGGGGAGGAAGCCTGGGTGACTAACAGGAACCCATAATAAATTATAATAAGTTAGAGGAATAGGAGTGGCAAAAACTCAGAGGTACAGTCTTCCTACTGGCAACAGTACAATATGGTCCTTCAGAATTGCTAGGAGAGAATCACCTTTTGGGCTCAGAGCTTCCTAGTGGTCAAGGCAAAAAAGGAAAGATGAACTTCCAAACCTATGACTTGGTGTTTCCAAAAGAATCCATGTATTTTAAATTTAAGTAGAAAGTGGTTTTATTAAAAAAGAAAAACATAAAATTTTTCATGGTGTGAATCAGAAACAAAAATTGAGGGCCTTTTCAAAAAGCCAAGGAGCCTCAGTGGTGGGGTGGTTAGGCTATGGGCTGGTAATGACATGGTCAGCAGTTTGAGACCACCAGCTGCTCCCCAGAAGAAAGATGAGGGCTGAGCCCCGGAGGCGTAGTGGTTGTGTGCAGGACTGTGGCCCACTGGGATGGAGGTTTCAATTCCAGCTCCACAGGAGCAAAGGCTGGGCCTCCTACTCCCACCACCAGAGGGCAGTGATGCCTAAAAAACTAAAACAAACCAACAGAAAAAAAAGAAAGATGAGATGTTCCACTCCATGAAAGAGAGACCGTCTGGGGAACCCACAAGGGCAGTTCCAGCCTGTCCTGCTGAGTCATCATGCCTCCGAATTGATTCAATGGCCATGAGTTGTTGGGTTTTTTTAAGTCAGCCATTCCTTCTTTCCCAAATGTTGCTATGATATTCATAATTGGAGCCCTGGTGGCACAGTGGCTATACATTGAGGTTCCATCCGCAAGGTCTGAAGTTCCAAACCACCAGCTGCTCCACTGGAAAAAGACAGAGGCTTTCTACTCCCATAAAGAAACTCACAGAGGCAGTTCCACCCTGGCCTATTGAGTTCCTATGTTTCAGCATGGAGTCCACAGTAATGAGTTTGGTTTGGTTTGATTTGGTTTTCATCTGTATGTTTTTCACTTACTATAAACCTCTAGGGTAGAGGTTCTCAGCCGTCCTAAGGCTACGACCCTTTCAGACGGTTCCTCGTGTGGTGGTGACCCCAACCATACAATTATTTTTGTTGCTACTTCGTCTCTGTAATTTTGCATCTGTCATGAATAGGACGACCCCTGTGAAAGGGTCATTTGACCCCCGAAGGGGTCATGACCCACAGGTTGAGAACCACTGCTCTAGAGAAACTTGTCAGATGAAACTCTGGACTGTTTTTGATGAGTAGGATAAAAAGGAAGGAAATAAGACACACTAGCGATGTCACTGCATCTTTTTTTAAAGATTTTTGTTTGTTTTTTGTTTTGGGGGCATCACTGCACTTTGGTGGTAGGAGTAGGAGTCCCAGCCTTGCTGCTGGATTTGAACCTCCAACCCAGTGGGCCGCAGTCCCGCGCACAATCACTACGCCACCGGGGCTCAGCCCGTCACTGCATCTTGAAAGCTGATCAGCTCCAAGAAGGTGTGTGTTCACAGCAGACCCCATCTAAATACCCCTGTCAGGTGATTCAAGACATAATTTTGGAGCTATTAAGAATTTTTCCAAAGCAACTAACTGAATTTTATGGACATTTTCATCCATCTAAAGTGTTCATTGGAATCACGCATTCAGTATGAAGCGATTTCTCTTTAGTATTCTAAAAGATTTTTTTTTTATGGCTCTGGCATCTTCCTAGCCAGTGGCATCCGCCCCTCCTCTCTAAAAGATTTTTTAAAGGAATGTATATTTTTAAATAATTCTTTCTTAAATGATAGTTCTTGATAGTATTTTTTCCGCTCTCTGTGAAATTACCCACAGTAATTGTATGCAATTGTGAAAGGATCAGAAGCCAAAATTCTTTAACTCTTCCTGGTGTTTGAAATGGGTGGGCAAATTTTCATTACTGATTTGAAGGAAATATATAAATAAATAAATGTATGTGCACTTCCTTCAAAAAGTTCATGGAAAAATTCCATTATCTTTCAGTTCCATTTCTCCATGCATTTTGTGAAGGCTCCTCCTCTGACATTAGACATATCAGTTAAATGAAGAGGCAGATACTCCCTGGAGATGAGCAGACACTCTTCTCTCGCACCCACAGCGGAGGAAACACTTTTAAAAGCTAACAATTGGGCTATATCTGATTGTCTGTCTCCCTCGGAGAAACTTCTGGGGAATAGAGCTGAAGAACTTCAATAGGCCAACTGGAAAACATGGAACGTGGAAAATTAAAATTCCAAGAGATGGTCGAGAATATCTTATTCCTTTACCCCAACCTGTCCACGGGAACCTGGAAACGTGTAATACAACCTTCAAAGTAAAAAACGGTTTGTTGCATTAGTTCTGCTTAGCTGACCGTGAATACTAATTGCAGGAAGAATGAACGGCGCCCCATACCTGGGGGCAGGAGCAGACAAAAGTGACCCAGAAGGCAAACAATGTATGAGGCCAAAGGGGGCATCCGCCGCTATTCAGCCCCACGGGGCTGCAACCAACCCCTCTATTAAGGGGAAGTCCGTCGCCAGCGCTGTTCCCAGAGGTCAGAAATCAGGGGAGGGGCGGAGGCACCCCGGCTGGAAGGGTGGGGGTTGTTGGGGAGGGGGGGGAGCCCGCGGGAGTGAGGGATAGGGGACCAGGGGACGGGAAAGAAAGCGCATGCGACCCCCTCGGCCCCTGAACGAGCAAGATGAACATTTCCCACAGACAACACGGTCATTAGAGATGACAAGGGTAAGTCAAGAAATACTGCTACAAAAGCAAACTGGACCTTAATGAAACAAAACTGTCAAAAATGGGTCGCGATTGTTTCGAGACGCGTCCTGCATCTGGCGGCAGTGTTTCCATCTTTCTGACCCTTCCCTCCAAAGATGGTCGGACTCCTCAATCCGCCCTGCCTCACACCGCCCTAGGGACTTGGAGCAAGGCGTGCTCCTTTTAACTATTCTTTGTGTCTGGGGAGCAAAAAAGCAGTCTGGAGGGACCGGGATCAAGGCATGCGGCCGAATGGAGGGGGTACGGTTTCCCCGCAAGTCCTCCGGGCGCACCGAGCAGGTGCATTGTCGATGGGGGTGGACATACCATGCGGTTTCCAACTTTCCCCAAACGTCCCTCGGCAGGAGGCCCCCGGACCGTCCTGGGTCCGTTGAGAAAAGTCCTCACCGTGCCACCCCCACCCTTTGAGGGTGCCCAGGCCGCACGCTTCGGAGCTAACCTCTCCACCGTGAATTGAACGGAAGCCACGGTTCCCATTCGACTTTCTGGTCTTGTTGCTGCTGCTGTTGTTGTTTTGTTGTTTCGACACGCCCTTGCGACAGGCGTCATGGCGCAGGAACTCGTCTGCAGAGACGCGCTCCCCCGCGTCGGGTCGGGCACGCGTGCGCCGAGGGAACGGAGGCGCCCGGGCAGCGCGCGCGGTGCAGGACGGGAGTGTGAGCTGGGCCCCCCGGGGCCACACCCCTCTGCCTACCCCTGCGCTCTGCGCACGTGGGCGTCAGAATCGACTCGGTGGCACTCGGTTTGCGAGGAGAGTCCTTGTTGCTTCCGAGCACGCTCGGGGTCTTACCTCAACGTGTCTGTGTGACAAAGCGCTGTGCCCACACAACCGAGGGGGCCTACGTGGAGCCATGGAGATTCGCTGTTTGGAAGGGAAGGTGGCAGCTTAGAGGTTCAGGCACCTCTGACCTTGTACCAAAGCTGGGGGCATGTTTGTCCCACGTGAGCCTCCGTCCTCACCCGCCCGCCTCCAGGTCCTCCATCGCTTCCCAAGCTGATTGGACCAAATAGGAACACCTGACCGGGGCTTAGCCAATCAGTTGCTTCTCCCTCGGATGAGGACTTGGGTTCTGCGCTGCCACAAGTCCCGCCGGATGCGAAGAGTGGGCTGCTGCTTTGTCACAAATCCTGGAATCTGCCATCCCCTCCCCGCATTTTGCTGTTAAGAGTAATAGGAATTGTTCAAACTGATTATCAACACCTCCATTACTGAAAGTTAGATTAGATTAATTTACAATTAAATAGTGCTAAAAGCAGAGATAATCAAGGCTCAAATGTATCACCTTGACAACCACTTTGCAACTAAATGTGGTTCCTGACATCCCTCCATCTGTAGAAGGAGCTCTGGTGGCGCAGTAGTTACGCTCTCGGCAGCTAGCCCAAAGGTTGATTCGACTCCCACCAGCTCGGCAGAGAGATGAGACACGGTCAATGCCCCCAAGACGGGCAGCCTTTGAAACCCCGCGTGGGAGTGTGCGCCATCCCAGGACCAGGTCTGTTTCCCCAGCAGACCAGTTGGTAGCCGTGGGGAGCGGCCCTGGAGAGGACTTTCTGGTGGGGAAAAGAGAGGAGAGACGAGCAGTCTCCCTGCTCTCAGGTCCTTCCCTTGCAGGGCCCTGCCTGGGCTTCTGGGCTCTTAAGAAATTGCCCGGCATACTTGCTGTAAATTATTTCCTCCTTGTTGGCCTTTCGTTCGGTTTCCACGCCTGCGTCTTAACCAATAAATGGGTTATAAAGTCAATGAAAGCAATGTGCTCTCTGTGGGCATCGTGTGAATCTATTTTAATGCATAGTAATAGAGCCCTAATTACTAGTCCACCATAGTGGGGGTGCTCGGGGTTTTGTTTGGCCTTGTTTTTAATCTTGGTATAATGCACCACGTCTCCTGGAGATGTCCCTGCTATGTGTTCCTCATCACTAAGGACAATTGTGTCTGAGCCTCCCAGACTGGATCCGCGATGTTCCCAGCAGTACTTGGTGCTGCTCAGACTGGCATTTATGTAATGACTCCACGTTGTGCATTAATTACCATGAACTCACCACCATTGACCGAGTGTGGCTTTAAATGTTGGCTTGAGAGAGAGCTCTGTTCTTCAAAGCAGGAGTGGGTACCTGGGGGGAAATGAGACCGTTTGGGGAGGGAGGAGAGCCACAAGCTTGCTTTTCACACATCTAGCCAGGCAGGCTCCCACTCGGTTTGAGTTTCCAGGAAATCAAAATGCTTTTCACCTTTTTCCTCTTTCTTTCTTTCAATGAAGGTGGAAACAGTGCCAACTGCTTCCTGGCTCCCTCCCTTCACTCTCTCCTCCCACAGCTGTGGGTCTTAATCTGTAGGTACCCTTTGAGGGTCAACCAATCCTTTCATGAGGAGCACCTAAGACCATCGGAGAAGACATAAATATTTCACGACATATAATTACATATTGTTTTGTGATTAATTACTATGCTTTAATTATGTTTAAGTATGTTCAATTGGTAACAATGAAAATACATCCTGCATATCAGATATCTATATAATGATTCATAACAGTAGCAAAATTATAGTTATGAAGTAGCAACAAAAATAATGTTATGCTTGGGGAGGATCACCACAACATGAGGAACTGTATTACAGGGCCAAGGCTTCAGGAAGGTTGAGAACCACTGCCCTCCAGCTTCCCCATCCTCCTTAGCTAAGTTTGCATTTCCTCTGAACGATGATCTCCTATAACTGTGCAGTCTGCAGCCTCCTCAAGAATACTTTGGTTTTCAGGATGTCGAGATGGCAGATGTTCCCTAAATGGAAAAGGAAGAGTCATGATGAAACCACCATTCGGAGGGGCTGCCCCCATCACGTACAGCAGGTGGTGGTCTTAATGTCTGCACAGAAAGCTAAACTGGGATCCCAAGGGCACAGAAGTAGATGTGGTGGTTTAAAATTCGGTCGCCAGCTTGCCAACATACTATGAGCTCTGACTCTTAGCAAATGCCTCCTGCAGCCAGCAGGAGATAAGAATTGAAGGTCATTGCCAAGATGTGCAACTCAGCAACTGTCTGACAGATTCAAATTCAACCTTCTAACTCATCAAATTCCCAAGTATATTCAAATTCACGTTTCGAGATCGTTCCGAAGTAGGATTTGAAAAAAGCAGCTGCTTACCCTGCTGTGTGAGCTGCTCAGTCATCTGAAAACAGATCAGACAGTCAGCTCAGGAATTGTGTGCAAATGTTTGGATTTCGGCCCTGATGGCGTAGTGGTTCTGAGTCGGGCTGCCAGCCATAAGAGTTGCCGTTCGAGACCACCAGTTACTACTCAGGAGAAGGATGGTGCTTTCGACCCCGGTAAAGTGTGAAGTTTCAGAAATGCACAGGGCCAGTGCTACACTGTCCTAGAGGCTCGCTGAGTCAGAATCAGTTCACTGGCATGGAGTCTGGGTTTGGGTTTGGTAAAGACAGTCCATTTCTCAAGAGTCATTAGGGTGGCCAAAGGTCCCTATTCAAAAATGTCAAGTCCCTGGGTGGTCCAAGTGGTAGAGATGCTATGAACAAAAAGGTTGGAGGTTCAAATCCACTGAAAGGCACCATGGAAGAAAGGCCTGGTGACCTACATCTGGGAAATCACTCTTTTAAATAAGCTGGCCTACTTGCAATGTGTTATTGAAGCACCACATCTTAGCTAACATCTGTCCCTTTTAAAAAAAAAAAAATGCCCTGACAGTCACAAGTGGACGAAGTTATCCCCAGGAAGCAGGAGGGGCAGGAAACAATATCCAAGGTCCTGTTCTTCCCATCTGATTGTTCTGCCTCTTCAGCAAGATTGCTCCTGGGTGAGTGTCCAGTTAATGCCCTCTTTGCCCACTCCCTTTGTTCCTGCTCCCTGAGGAATGGCGATGCTGTTATGCTCAACGCACCCAAGTGGGCAGGTCTCTCCTTGGGAGCAATAGACTGTGCAGCCTGCAAGTAGAATGGATCAGCCTTACAGACCAAACTCACTTCTAGGACCTCCAAGGGACTTCCAGACAGCGCTGTCCAAAGAACAGAGTGTGACCAGGAGGAACTTGCTGGGGATCAGCACCGGTCTCAGGGTCAGGAGGAGAGAAAGTGTAACTTCTCATCTGGAGAGGGTAAACTAAGCAAGGAAAGAGGAGGCCGGCCTTCTCCTTTGGCCTAAATAGCTGCTGGGCATAGTGGGTTCAGCCCTGTGCAGAGGCTGGGTCAGAGCTGGATAGACAGAGGGTCTTCCCCCCAGGAGTTCACGATCTGGGGAAGAGAGGGAAGTGAGCCAAGACAGCAGGAGCACACCCTCCTGGGAAACACAGACACCCCAGATTGGAAGCATGTGCAGAGCTCCACGGTGCCGGCACGTCTGCCATGAGGACTCAGCCAGAGCCGAGTCTCTGGGTGCCGAGCTGGGAAGGGATATGCAGAGTCCGTACTCACAAGCCAACTGGTCCTGGCCAGGCCAGTCTGATTCCCGCTGATGTGAGCTAGTCACAGCACACTCGAGCCCAGCGAGTGCTGTTGGCACAATACATTCCTTCTCCGATGCCCCCACTCAGTCACACCAGAGCCCTGGACACACACCATCAGAGACCTTGATGCAGACCAGGGACAGATGGCCCAAGAAGCAAGGTCAGTCCCCCCAGCCCAGAAGAATCCACTTCAGAGGGCAGCACAGTCGCTCCAGCTCCAGGAGAGGGACGTGTCTGATCAGAGCACACTGGAGTCAGTGAAGAGCGAGCTCACAAAGGAGTGACGCGCATCCTGACCCACCAAGCCCTGAGGACGTTATTTCTGCTAGAGAAGTCAACGCACAGAGAGGACCATAGGACTGACCCCACCATGGGACACAATGTTCCTCAGTGACCCGGTGGGAATTATGTCCCCCTGAGCTCACCCTGCAGAAGTCAGACACTGGGCATGTGCAGCAGAGCAGCAAGGGGAGCAGAGCAATGAAGTCTCCAGGAACCCCAAAAACAGATTGTGGGGCCAGGGTACGAGGTGACCATCAGACTTGACAACACTTGTAAAGGATGACAAATAGACCTTGAACTATTAAAGAAGAAGAAGAAAAGAAAAAGCAAGTTAAGTCTAAGCTTACTTGAACTAATTCAATCCTCTCTTGTGGGGAGTTCCCCATGGGCTTGGCTCCAGCCACGACGTGAGGGAGAACCTGTGATCTTTTCCTGGCTGACCAGCAGGGCAGCACAAGGAAGCCTCATACCAGCCTTCCTGATGGGACACGCCACCTCTGACGGGGGCTGTACATTTGAGAAGAGGCTTTGATTCTGTCGGAAGGTGCTGGGGGGTTGGGAGGGACACGCATGCCTACCAGACCTAGAAGCAGAAACATTGATGTGGTGAACAAATGTGACCTAATCCCACCCTAGCCTTGCTTAGTGGGGCATCGGATGCTGCTGTCGGCTTACTGAGGCCCGGAAGGTGGGTTTGATGATAAAGCAACGTTGTTTCCAAATCTTCTCCCAAGGTTTCCAAGTGACACCTGCTCTACCACTTATTAAAGTGCAGGCATAAAGTGCTTAACTGCCCCCCCGCTCCCCACCCTTGACTGTAAACTCCGAGAAGGCCAGGACTGTGATCTGCTTTGTTCCCTGCAGTAGCCCTGACATCGAGGACACTGCCTGACACGTGGTGGGCTCCACGTAAGTAACGGAAGAAAACGCGTCAGGAAGCACGATGTTAGGGCCACCATGCTTGAGTGCCCTTTGTGCTCACCCTACCAAAGCAAAGTCTCCAGGAACCCCAAAGACAGACTGTGGGGCCAGGGCACGAGGTGACCATCAGACTTGACTGGATAACACTTTAAAGGATAACAAATAGACCTTGAACTACTAAAGAAAAAGAAGAAAAGAAGAAGCAAGCTAAGTCTAAGCTTACTTGAACTAACTCAGTCCTCTCTTGTGGACTCGCAGTTCCACAACAACGGACGCAGCTCAGGAGACACACACGGTACCTGATGACCACAATGTCCCTCCAAGTTCTCAAGTTGTCCTAAAAACCACGAGTCTGAGAACCGGCCTCAGCTCCCGGTGAGGCCCCTTCATGTTCCTGAAAGCAAAGGCAGACTTTGCCTGGTTCCCAACATACTGTCTAAGAGAAGGCAGGTGGTGGGGCCAGGAGAAGGTCAGAGAATTTGAATTTAAGTTCCATCTCATTCCTGCAGCTTCCAAGCGCTCTTCCCCCACCTCACAGGTCTGCTCCATCTAGAAATGAAACTGGTCGGGATCTTTCCACCTTCCCTTTCAATGAGGCTGGAGTTTAATTAAAAGTAGAATAACATTTACATACATAATTACACATCTCAACAAGAGGCAACCAAGAGCTTCTCATGACTGCTCAGCTGGCCACTGTGGCCTGGGTTTCGTGAACCATCCCTGAAGATGGCTAATTTTCTGTTCTGGGAGTATTGATAGGTTACATCAATGGCAACACTTTGCTGAATTGTGTGTGCCTAAGTAAAGTATGTATATATCTTCTTAAAAAGAAACTCTCGTTGTCTCCTCATATTTGGAACGAAGCAGGTGATGAACCTCTGTCTCACAGAAATCACTTATCTGCATGGAAATGCCTAGGGATCATCAAGCTCTTTCTAACAACATGATATTCGATCTCTGGAACATCAACAACTTAGGATGCTGAAGGAGAGGTCTCACCCCTCGAGTACTGGTAAAAAAGACGGCAGTCCTTGGAGGTGTGTTTAATGAGATAAGTGGAATCATCCAAGTTGAATGATGGTAGTTCATCCCAGGTTAATGGGTGACTGAGTTCCTGTTCTTAATCCAGGGCCCTTTCTGCCAGGTCACACCACACAACAGCACATCCTGGGGTCTTCTGGAATCCCTGTTTGCTGAAAGTTAGCGCCACGTAGGCACGCTGCAGAGTGCTTTGTAAAAAAAATACTAAGCGATGTGTGTCAGCCATCCAGTAAAAGGCTTCAAGGGTTAGGGACAGCCAGCCCCACCACAGCTCAGAGAGAGGTTAGTCGCCATCCATTTGGCGCAGGATGGCCGCCCACAGAGCAGCTGAACTGCACCACAGGGCGGTGGGCGGTGATCCTTCAGAAGCAGCTCCACCACCCTGCCTTCTGCGTGCCCTCCGGGCGTGTGGGCACACCAAGGTTCAGCTCCTAACTGTCTGCACTACCCAAGCAGTCTTGGCTCAGATTCAGCCTCCACCATTATTGTGCTGTGTGTTACCACGTGCCCATGTGCGGGGGTCCTCCTGGACCCCAGGACACCAACTCTCTTGCCAGCACTTAGGACCAAGGCGAACCAATTCCTGCCAGCCCCCAGGCCAGGCATCGGTGCAGCCCTGGGCAGCTAGCTCCCCCAGTCGAGGGGTCCCAGAACTCCTGACGAGAACGGTGACACAAAGCCATCACCCCTGGGTATGAGCCAGGAAGGTGGGTGTGCTCTCGGGAGCTACTGGCAGCCATCTGGGAACGTGGGGAGACTCGGGGTGAGGGGAAGGGCGCACAGAGGTGGAACGAAGGTGGGTCCAAGTCACCCCCTCAGAGTTCTGCCTCGGCCTCTCCCGGGAATGCCCCCTGAAACGGCGATCCCTGGTTAAGCCGGCAGGAGTCAGATCTCCGAACTGCCAAATAACAAATTGAGACTATCCGCCTTCGTGTGCTTGTTGCGAGGATCAAGCAAGGAAACGATCCGATCTCCTGCCATGGCCCCACGTGCGTGCGCGGGTGACCAGGCCTGAGGCGTGGGGGGGCGGGGGGCGGGGCCTCCCATTATCCTTCCCTTCCTCCCAGGCGCTTCTTTGTGCCCAGGAAGCCAAGTCGTCCCAAGATAAATACCCCATTTAACCCGCGGGCCCCAGACGCACACCACACTTGGACTGGCCCACACTTTGACGCCTGGGCTCATTTAGAAGGCGTTATTCTGAGATTGCGTGATCTTAGAAACTGCGGCGGCAGCGGGCGGGCAGAGCGAGTCTGTCATCATCACATCGCTGGTCATTTCCAGGCATGTGGTGATTTTACATTTTTTTCCCCAGTATCCCCTGGGCTGGTGTCCTTAACCTGTTATGTAATGATATTTCAGGTTCTGGGAGATGAATCGCCCGCCGTGTAAAATATGGCAGCGAATCTATACCCCTAAGCTCTGATAATTAGTTTTTAATGTAACTACAATTCTTTCGAGGAGATGTTTTCGCGCTCTAAAATCTTCTTAAAAGCATCCCTTAGGCTGAAATTAAGTTGGAAGGAGTGTCATGGAGGTCTGCGGTGAGGGCCGAGCGGGCTCAGGTCCCCCAGCCCGACTGACATGATTCATGGGCCCGGCCAGGCCCTCGCCAACACACCGCCACCCGGCAAAGGGCGAGAAAGCACTTCATCACTGAACATGACACCCAAGTAATGGTTACAAATGGGCTTTCAAGGCAGGGCAGAGAGGGCAGGGTGGGGACTCGGAGGGGGGAGGGGAGGGACGTGGGAGCCCACGGAAGCCTAACCCCTGACTCTAACCACACCACATTGCAGATTTCTTTCCTGGGACTCTGACCTATTTTGATACAGGAAGTTTAAACCCACCAGGGGCCATAGCCAGCCTGTTCCTTGAAAAGAAGTGTTGGGTTCCTCTGGGAACTTCTCTGGAACTCCTGGGCTGTCTGGCTGAGGCTGGAGGCTCAGGAAAGCCCAGGATCCTCCATGGTGTCCTCCACCGTGCACCTGGGAGCATCTCAAAATGAGGGTCTCCGCTCTGACAAAAATAAACTGGCTATCTTGGCCACAGACAACACTGAGTGTTCTCTAGAGGAGGTCCGCAGCGGGCACATCCCCTGTCTTCATACTGTTATTGAAGGGAGTCTAATTGGTACAAATAGGTCTTAACTGAAAGGTTCGTGGTTTGAACCCATACAGTGGTTCTGAGGAAGAAGGCCAGGTGGTACTTACATCAGGATTTGAACCCAGAAAAGGCTACGGGGCAATTCTATTCCATAACACATAAAGTCACCATGAACCTGTGGGTTGTGACCCCTTTGAGGGTCAAAGGACACTTTCCCAGGGGTTTCCCAATCCATAACAGTGGCAAAATAACAGCGATGAAGTAGCAACGAAAATAATGTTATGGTTGGGAGGGGAGTGGCTCATCACCACATGTGGAACTGTATGAAAGGGTGGGGGCATCAGGAAGATGGAGAACCACGGGTCTATTGAATGGGAGCCACCTGGAGAGACCAGCCCCTGGAAAAGAACATCACGACTGCTCACACAAAGGTCTGTGGTCTGAGCTCACCAGTGGCTCCTTGGGAAAAAGGCCTGTCCACCTGCTTCCACAAAGATCAGACCCTAGGAGATCCCACGGGGCTGCCCTGCTCAGTCTTATTAGGTTTCTATAGGTCAGAGTCCACTCCACACCAGCTAACAACCATGACATGCAATGGAATAAACCCTTAGAGTCACTAAAGCCAACAAAGGAGAAATTGTCAAACAATATCATTACTCTCACACGCAAGTCAAGTTTTGTTGTCAGGAAAGACCAGACTCAAGAGAAGGGCATCACGCTTGGTCAAGTGGGTGGAGGGGCAGAGAAAAGGGGACAGCCTTCGATGAGATGGATGGACACGGTGGCTGCAACAATGAACTCAGACTTAAGAACAGATATGAGGATGGTGTGGGACCGTGCTGCGTGGCCTTCTGTTGTGCATGGGTTAGACCAGGGGACAGCAAACTGCAGCTCACGGGTCCTCTGCGGCCCTTTCAGGGTGAATGTGCGGCTCTGAAGGGACATTGGAGACAACTTGAGGGTTATTATTTCAGACCACGGTGATTTCCTTTGTTTGAAAAAGCATACGGAAGGCTCTTGAGTGATTTTAAACTTGGTAGGAAGGACAGGCTTGGCTCTGTTTGCTGACCCCTGGGTTAGACCAACTCAATGCTCAATGGTCCCACACAACAACAAAGGACCCCTACAAGGCAGAAAGGACTCCGTGGCAACAGGTTCAGCCTTTTTAGCCTCCACCTACCCAACTAAGAGCCCTCTTGGCCCTGTCTGGTCAGTGTTAGCGTTCTAACCCAAAACCCAGTGTTTCTGAGCCCCCAGCCACCCTGAGGGAGAATCATGAGACTGTCTGCTCCCGTAAAGATTGACCACCTTGGAAACCCGATCTTGGGTAGCTGTGAGTGGAAATGGATTTGATGGCAGTGCTGCGGTGTGGGGATCTCCGTGCTTCCTGAAGCTAAGGGCTTTCTGCACCACTGTCTCATGACCAGTGTGCTGGAAGATGAGCCCCCCACGCCCCATGGTTGGAAGGCATTCAACATCCACAGTGGTCACCACGGTGGGCTTGAGCTGGCCAGCCCTGAGGAAGATGACACAGGACTGTGTAACTTGAACGTGAATTAACTTACATGAGTTCGTGTCAACGTGGAGATACCAGCGTGTAGGGGTAGAGTCTAGCCTGTCAGTCAGCCTGATGGTGCCTCCTTGTGGGTGTGACCTTCTCACCTTCACCTTCACCTTCCTGTTGAGGAGCCACAGTGGGACCTCTGCGAACCCTGAGATGCTTCTACCGCCATTGGATCCACAAGACTTGCACCCACTGGCCTGTGATCTCCCTGCATTCGGCATCATTGCACGTGGCTGCAGACGTCTGAAGAGGGACTCATGGACTAGTCTCGGACTCATGGGCTCGATCTGGATGAGGCAGGGATGTTTTCCTGACATACAATTATTTCTTGAGATAAAATTCTCTCTTATATATATATGAGCACCTCTGGGTTTGTTTCTCGAATCAACCGGCCTAACACAGCAGGCTCTTTCTGACTCAACAGCCATTAAGCACATGGACACCACAGGCTGGTAGCTTGGGGGCCTTTATCACCCTTGAACTAGAGGGGCCAATGAGGGACACAGTCAGCCCCAAACAAGCCTGCAGAAATGGAACTGGGAGGGGGGACACTTCTTCAGACCCTCTCCAATCTCCTACCCAGACTTCTCAGGAGTTGAGCCTGGAGGAAGCCAGAGGTCGCCATTCCACACAGAGCAGGCTCCTGAGCACAGAGCAGGGCCAGGAAGGAAAGGCTAAGAGAAGAGCAAGGCCATGCTTGGTTTCGAAGAAAGTACAGATGAGATTTGATAAGATTGCCCTTCTTATGAGAAAGCTGAGCAGTGGGTTTCCAATGCAATTCAAAATAGACATGCTGCAGGAACCTGGGCTAATCTGATTTGGATCCATCACTTCTCATGATCTGCAGAAATGATACAGAAGGAGCCCTGGTGGTACTGTTGGGTAAGCACTGACGGTAAGGTCTGTGGTTCAAGTCCACCAGCTGCCCTATGACTGAAAGATGAGGCTGCCGGCACCCATACATATTCAGAGTCTCAGAAACCCTACCTAGGATGGTTTTGAGTTGGAGACTCAGTGGCAGTCAGTTTGTCTTTTAGGTTTGTGCCATGATACAAAGGGCAGAACTCTCAGAACTCCCAGAGAATGAGCTGGACCCTGTGTGTGCTCTTGAAAAGGATGGCGGAGGAAGGTGCTGGTCACTGAGGAGAGCCTGGTCTGCTGATGCGCTTGAAGTCAGCCTCTCCTGTGTCGACCAGCCCCTTCTCAAAGAGCATATTGTCCAGTGGTGTCCTGAGGACAGATGTGACCTGAGTGCCAATCTGGTGGTGACTAGCCAGCCCAGACACAATGGCATCCAACCCTCTCATTTTTCGGCAGGACACGAAGACAGCTGCCCCACCCAGACTCCCGCCCCAGAAGTTCTCCAGCATTAGGGGAAGAAAACCAGCCTTTCTTGATCATCTCAGAAAATCCAGGAGAATTAGTACGGCTCCAACCTTCTCCCCAACATGCAAGTAGTTGGAGCTGGAGGTGACCTTGACGGACGTGGTCACAAAGTCCCTCCCCTCCCCCCCCCCCAGTGTCACTTCAAATGGAACTTACCC
>PVJH01030656.1:0-24567 GCA_004026705.1 Nesogale talazaci
CTTACAATTCCACTGGATCTAGAAGATTTCCAACCCACTAGCCTGTGAGCTTCCTGCATTCAGCATTGTTGCGTGTGTTTTGTGAGTCTGAAGAGGACCTTATAGATTGGTATTGGACATTTGGGCTAATATTGGCTTGTACTGGACTGGATGGGAATGCTTTCTTAATGTACTCTTTATCTAAAGCTCTCTTTTATACACATATGAGTTTCTATGGATTTGTTTCTCTAGTCTGTCCAAACTAACACGCTTGCATCTAGCAGAAGGGTGAACAAATGAGGTTCTCCTCATTTCCCTCTCCCACACCTCCTCCATTTTTCTTTTAGACAGAGCCAATCCCACATAGAGACACTCCTCAATCTTTCTCCCTACCTATAATTCAAGCCATACTGAAGGAGTGGAAAGTCAGGGTGGGAAAGGGCCCTAGGGCTGTGAAAGCTTTCCTGGCTCTGTGACTGCAAAACTGGGGTCAAGTAGGCCCAGGCCTGCTTCCAGATCCCACCTTATGGAGCTCCAATTCTCCTTTGGGGCTGTCTCAGGGGCCTGGACCTCCAGATATTTCTCTCTGAGTTCAGCTGTGCTTCCAAAGCCTCCAAATTACAACTCTCTAAGTGACCTCAGATGCCAGCTGGCTAAAGGTCACCTTAACATCTTTAAAAGCAAAGCAGTCCAGCTGCATCCCTAAGAACACTCATGGTCACTTGCCTCTGTACATCACCAACTGTTTCCCCGGACTTGATTTCCTTCCATTCTCACGAAGATCCAGTCAGCAGTTGTTCTAGGTAGAGATGAAGAAACCAAAGCACAGAGAATATGTGTTTCACCCACGTGGTCGGTGGCAGAAACAAGGTTATTTTAGAATTCTCTTCTTCATCAAATATTGGACTGCTAACAGCAAGGTCTGAGGTGCAAACCCCACTCACGCCTCCAAAGGAGTAAGATGAGGCTGCTCCTATAAAGATTTCTATATTGTAGGTAAACCTGTAGGGCAGTTCTATTCTGTCTTGTAGGGTCTCCAAGTCAGAGTAGCACTGGGTTTGGTTCTTTCCCTCCATAGAGGACAGCAGCTGGACTGGGGAGTAAGAATCAGTGCCCTCTGGGCAGCTGCCATACAAGGAAGCCAAACAGACACACAAGGTGCCTTGCAGTCCACTCAGACTCCTGGTGGGCCCTGGTGCATGAGAGCAGATCTGAGCCATCCAGGTTTTCAGAAGCTGGTTGTTCAGAAGTAGATGGCCAGCCCTTTCTTTGGAAGTGCCTTGGGGTGGGCTCAGTCCACCAGGGTCTCAATGAGCAATCGGGGATTTGCATCACCCAAGGGCCTCCAGTGCAGGGTGTCCAACCCTGGACAGCGGACAGAGCAGGTCAGTCAGTCCTCTGATCCCATCACCTGTTTGATCTAGATGAGGTGTCTTCTAGGTCTCAGTGTATTTTTCCTAAAATGGGAATCATGTCTGTGCTTATCTCATGGAGCCACCATTGATCTGATGGTTTGTCATAATATAATGACTTCCATGGTTCTGTGATACTAGAAGCAATGTCACCAGTATTTACGAGACCAGCAAGGACCCCAGCTGTGAACAGGCTCCAGTGGAGCTTCCAGATTAAGAGAAGTCTGTGACGAAGGACCAGGCTACGGACAACCGCATGGACAGCAGAGACAATATTGGTAATAGAACAAGGGGATATGCCAATGTCTAAAATCAAGAAAGATGTGTATCCTTTCATCAGACTTATTAAATTTATATATTAAGGGGCTCAGCCCCGGTGGCGTAGTGGTTGTGCGCGGGACGCGGCCCACTGGGATGGAGGTTCGATTCCAGCTCCAGGAAGCAAAGGCTGGGCCTCCTACTCCCACCACCTGAGGGCAGTGATGCCCCCCCCCAAAAAAAACCCCAAATTTATATATTGAGTATATAATCTGAGAAGCTGGGCTCTGTGAGGAAGAAGGTGGTATCAGGATTGGTAGAAGGCTTATCAACAACCTGTGACATGCAGTTGACACAACCTTGCTTGCTGAAAGTGAGGAGCACTTGAAGCACCTGCTGATGAAGGTTAAAGATGACAGCCTTCAGTATGGATTGCAGCTCAATGTAAAAAGACAACCTCCACATCTCAAAAGTGGGCCAATAGATAACATGATAAATGGAGGAAAGATGGAAGTTACGAAGGATTTACTCTTGCTTGAATCCATAGTCAATGTCTATGGAAACAATAGTCACAAAATCAATGGCATATTGCATACGGAAAAATTGCTACACGTGGCCTCTTCTAAGTGTTGATGAGCAAAAATGCCACTTTGAGGACTTAGGTGCACCTGACCAAAGACATGGAATTTTCAATCACCACCTATGCACATGGATGTTGAATAAGGAATAAAAAAAAACAAAGAAAAATTAATGCATTTGAGTTATGGTGTTGGAGAAGAATACTTAAAATACCACAGACTCTAGCTCATATACTTTGGAAACGGCATCAGGAGTCCAGTTTGTTTGATCTTTATAACGGTTTTATTGGCACATAATTTACATATCATACAATTCAATAGTTTAATCATTCAGTCATATCGAGGAGAATTGAACAATCAATACCATTTTATTTTTTTTGCATCACTGCCTCTGGTGGTTGTGGGAGCTACCCAGTCTTGCTCTTGGAGAGCCACTGCTGGATTTGAACTCTAAGCCCATGGGCCACAGTCCCGCACTCAACCACTATGCCACCGGGCCTCAGCCCCAATCATGATCATATCATAACATGTCCCACACCCCATGGTTAAAATGAGTTGTGCAATCACAGTTAGTTCTAGTGTTCCCCTCTCCCGCCTTCATTTTTTGTCCCTTAAATCCCCTTCCCCCCATCACCGCACCCTCCCCCACATGCCCCATCAGCCCTTCTATCAGTTATTATCACTATGCATCCACTCCTCCTGTGCTTCACAAACTGGGCAGCCCAAGAGAAAGAACAAAAAACAAAATCGAAATAAAGGGGTAAGGATAAAATAATAATATAAAGACCAAAGTACAAATAATGAGTAAAAAAGAAAAGACCCCCATCACCCTTCAGAAAGCCAGGGAGAAAAATTTCTGTCACGGAACAAATAAGAGATTCTTGTACCCAGAATTCATTCAGGCGGAGGAGACCAGTGTTTAGAAAAGATGACATGCTTGATGAAGTAGAGGATGGGGAGGGGGCGTGGGGGGGGAGGATGAAGACTCTCAAAGAGATAGATTAACACAGTGGCTGCAACACTGGGCGGAAACAAAACAGGTGGAAGGGGCCACGGGACGAGCACCTAACAGCGACGGTGACAACAATGTCTCAGGAAGTTTTACAAAAGGAGCCAATGAAATGGCAGTGAGAGGGTTTTTAAAAACATGGCACACACCAGCTACTTCAAGTGAAGATGCCTTTGCATGCCGTCATTGCCATTATCATGATTCACCGTTGTTTTCCTCACTCAATGGGGAACCGAGGAGGCACCAGCTCAATGGCTGTGAGTTCTGTTTTTTTAAACTTGTTGAGAGAGAGAGAGAGAGAGAGAGAGAGAGAGAGCATGCAAGAAGCTGATACAGTGCCTGAAACATAGTAAGTGCTCAGAAAGTGCCAGTTAATTTTGTTAGTATTTCATTTGGACTCTGGTTTTATGGTGACTCTGAGTGGTGCAAGCAGTTAAGCGCTTGACCACTAGCTGAAAGGTTAGTGGTTTGAATCCACCCAGAAGCTCTTTAGAAGACAGGTTTTTACTAATCAACTTCTGAAAGGTCCAGACTTGAAAATTTGATGGAGCAATTATATTTGCGAACACCAGGAGTCACCGTGAGGCAGAATCAAGGTAGACTAATAACAACAATTTGTGTCCCCCCAGCTTCCTGAATGACACATGGTTTGCTTTTTGCTCATCAGCAAGAGACTCAAGGCTCACACTCATACAGCGACATCGCCAAGAAAAGCCTGGCACTGTGAGCCCACGAGGTCCCAGCCATGCAAACCCAGGGAGCTCAGTTCTAGTCTGTAATGCAGGAAGTTGGCGTGAGTCAGACTCAGCTGCAGAATGAACTGAGGATACTGCCCATCAGCTGGAGACAGCCTGGTCTGAGACTCACAGCCTAAGGTCAGGAGGGGGAAAAAAACAGTGTTAATGTAACAGCGATCCACACCCCTGGCCTCTACAGAAGGAGCCCAAAGGGAGTTGGCTTAGCCTGGATATTCGTGTGCTAGAACAAAACCTTCTAGTGACTCGGGATGTGGGACAGCCCTGGCTTCAGTCAGTGCTCTGTCCGCCTCCCTGCCCTCAGGTCTCCCTCTAGCTTTTTGTTCCCTGTGACTTGGTGAACAGATAGGGGAAATGTCTAAAATACAAATCCATCCCTCTGGAATGAATGCCCTTAGTATGTAGGGACACTTTGTCATTCTGGGTCTAAATGAGGCTCGGGGAACTTTTCTGGAATTTTCCCTATTCGTGCCCCAATTAGCAAGAATAGAGAAGTGTTTCTGTTGGTCCCGCCACAGGCTGGTGACGAGCCCTTTGGCGGGGTAACGCCGGGCCTGTTCTCTTGACATTGGTATTGAACAATGGGAATGAATTCGTTCATTGGCTATTTATGGAGTTCCACTCTCAGCTAGAAAGTAAGCTTTTGTTGGTGATTGTCGGAGAAGCGATTCAAATTCGCAGAGAGCCCATGTGTGCGAAGAAGAACCTGCGGCCGACAGGGTTCCCAGGGACCTGCCAGAAGCCGAGCAGCAGCCTTATTTATGCGACACCTCTGGGCGGGTTTCAGTCACCAGCCTTTGGCTACTCATTGAGTGGCTATCTATTGGGGCCTGCGAGGATTACCCAGAAACTAAGCTAAGTGTTGGCAATACATGATTAAAAATAGGGTCTTTGGCCTTAAGCATGCACAGCTTAGTAAGGGATGCAAATAATTAGCCCAGCTAGCCCAGCAAAGGCAATACGTTGGGGTAGCTGCTCTGGAAGCTGGAGACAGAGGTGTTTATTTGTTGGGGGTGGTGGTGGGGGGGCTTGTGTGACGAGTGAGAAAACAGACAGTCACAGTGCCGTCTAACAAAATGCTCAAGGAGTGAACAGAGCTAAGGGCCGCCGAGGAGGAGGAAGTCGCGTTGGTTAGGTTAAGGGATTTTGGAGAGACTTCCAATCATCGCACACCGATGTCCAATAGACTGGAACATGGCCGAGTCCAACACTGTCCTCACAATTGTGCTTATGTTTGAGCCCATTGTGGCAGCCGTTGTGTCAAACCATCTTGCCAAAGGTCTTCCTCTCTCTCCCTGCCCCTCCCCTTTAGCCAGCCTGGTGCCCTTCCCCAGAGACGGGTCTCTCCTGACAATGTCTCACCATGCTTGCTTCTAAAGAACATTCTGGCTGTACTTGCTCCAAGATAGACTTGTTTGTACTGTTTCCAAGCAAGGGGCTGGAAACACTCACTGATGAAAACCAAAGAATTCAGTCTTCAGTATGGATTGCCCCTCAAGGTAAAGAAGACCAGCATCCTCCTGACCAGCCCAACAGATAGTGTCAGGATAATCAGAGGAAAGACTGAAGTTCCTAAAGATTTCATTTTGATCATTGTGAATAAGGGTGAATGTGGAGTGAAGACCCAAAGCCCATCTGTAGGCAACTGGACATCCCCTTACAGAAGGAGATGAGCCAGTCAAGGTGCAGTATAGCACCAATGAAACATACAACTTTCCTCTAGTTCTTTAATGCTTCTTTCTCCCCACCCCCCAATTCTAACTTGAGTATCATGATCCCAATTCTAACTTGCAAATCCAGTTAGACCAGGGGATGTACACTGGGACAGATAAGAGCTAGAAACACAGGGAATCCAGGGCAGATAAACACCTCAGGATCAATAATGAGAGCAGCGATACCAAGAGGCTAAGGGGAAGGTGAAGGAGAAAAGGACAATTGATCACAATGATTCAATGATCTACATATGACCCCCTCTCTGGGGGATGGACAACAGAAAAGTGGGTGAAGGGAGATATCAGACAGTGTAACACATGAAAAATAATAATAATTTATAAATTATCAAAGGTTGGAGAGGAAGAAGAGTGAGAGTAAGGGGGATGTGTGTGAAATGAGGAGCTGATACCAAGGTCTTAAGTAGAAAGAAAATGTTTTGAGAATGATAATGGCAACAAATGTACAGATGTGCTCGAAACAATGGATGGATGGATGGATGGATTGTGATAAAACTTGTACAAGCCCCCAATAAAATGATTTTTTAATTTCATTTTGTTTGAATCCACAGTCAATGCTCATGGAAGTAACAGTGAAGAAATCAAACAATATATGACATGGGGGAAAACCTGCTGCCAAGACTTCTTTAAAAAGTCTAAGAGCAAGAAGGTCAATTTGGGAACAAAAGTGTGACCGACCCAAACCATGGTCCTTTCAATTGCTTTGTATGCATCTGAAAGTTGGACAAAAAATAAGGAAGGCTGCAGAAGAATTTAGACATTTGAATGATAGTGTTAGTGAAGAATCTTAAAAGTGCCACGGACTACCGGAAGAACAACTATATCTCTCTTGGAAGAAGTATAGCCAAAAGGTACCTTAGAAGTGGGTATGGCGAAACTTGGTCTCATATACTTTGAACATGTTCTCAGGAGACACTACTCCCTGGGAAAGGACATCAGGCCTATGAGAGTTGTCCAAGTGGAAAAGAAGTGGAAAATCTCCAAGGAGATGGATTAATACAATGACTACAATCACGGGCTTGAATAACACAATGATTGTGAGGCAGGTACTCTGTTGTACATCGGGCCACTGTGAGTCAGAACCAACCAATGACCATCTAAGAAAAGGTAAATGAAATGCTGGCCATTCAACTCTACCTATGAGTACCACGGAAGAAAGGGCTGGCAGTTGGCCTCCTTAAAGATGATAGCCGAGAGAATCCCATGGAGCCGTTCTACACTATAACGAGGGTGGCTGCTGAGAGTTGGAATCAGCTTGCCAGCCACATGTCTGGTGTGGTTTGGAGTCTACTACTGCAAGTCAGCAGTGGTCATCCATCTCCCACACCATGCCCTTAGACTGACTTTCTGGTTTCTGCTTCTAGGTTCCCGGAAGGCTCACTCTGCCCTGGGGGTGGGGGGTTGTAAACGTCAAGTGGAGGCATCCCACTGACACGCACCCTGTTGGTCTAATTCTGCCCCACCAGTGACTGTGTTCTCAGAACCGCAAGCTGCTGGCCTGGCCTGGCCCGGGAAGTCCGCAGCATGCAGAAACGGAGTCCTGCCGCCCCCGCCCTGCAGCGTTGTGAGGACAGAGACACCTAACTGCTCCAGCCTATTCAGAGAGCGGTTTTTGCTACCTGCTTCCAGATTTGTCACTGTCTATTTTCAGTGACACTTAAAAAAAAATGACTCAAAGGGCTTTAAAATTTTGTTGTGTGTATATTGCACTTTACAATCCCTCAGGAACCCCTGTGTCTTTTCCCCCTTCTTTCTTTGTTCACCAGCCAGGCCACTGTGGGAAACAAGAAGAACAAAATGCTAAGTTGACTCCAACACCAGGCCACCCACATGGATCAGAGTAGGACTTTGCCCCAGAATTTCCAGTGGTTGATGTTTCAGCCGCTGGTAGCCAGGCCTTTCTTCTGCAGGACTTCTGAGAGCACTTGTAACCTCCAACCTCTTGACCCAGCAGGCACACACATGAGCCATCTTCTCCACTGAAGACTTAACTCAGGCCAAGCAGGCCCTGTTGTCCTGTTGTAGCCATGAAGGGACTGCATCCTTATGAGGCACTTGTCTGAGGTCACTCAATTCGTGAGAAGTAGAACAAACACCATAATCGACTTCTCCCAGCCTGCCAAAATAGACAGCAAAGTTCTTCCTTCTAAAGCAGGTGACCGGGGCTCTAGAAAGTTTTTATTTCTGTTAGAAATGTTCTTTTTTCTAGTGGAAGCCACCTCTCTTGCTGCTATTTGGCCTCCTTTCCATTGACTCGGGTCTCAGTGGGGGAAGAGAGAGGTCTGGGAGACAAAAGAAACAAGGCATTCCTTCATGTCTGTGCCATGTCTGAGCTCCCTGCCCTGTGGCCCAGGAGAGCTCTGGATGAGGAGGAAGAGTAGCCACAGGTGTTAGCTGCAAGGGGTTGGGGATGGGGACAGGATAAAAAGAGTAACTTCTGTGAAGAAGATTCCCGGGGTGGTATAAACAGTTAACTGCCTAGCTATAACCAAAAGTTTGCTGATTCCAATCCCCACAGAGACACCTTTAAAGAAGGGCCTGGTGTTCTATTTTAAATAAATTAACCACTGAAAACCCTGTTAAGTACAGTTCGACTCTGATATGCATGGGGTCACCATGAGTTCCAGTTAAGTGCAGAACTCTACCAGAGATCTTTCTTGCAAAGAGCTCCTGGGGCAAGAATTGCCTCTCAGACAGTTTTCCAAAGAAGTTCAACATCTACTCATGGATGTTGCATTGAAAGCATTAGCCAAAAGCAAGCCTCCAAGAATTGATGGAATACAATTGAGATGTTTCAACAAACACTGTCATGGAAGAAAAAATGGGTACATAAGCAAATGTAGTGAAGAAAACTGATGGTGCCTGGCCAGCAAAATATACAGTGTTGTGCTCACCTTGGCAGCACATAAACTAAAAAGATATAGTCTGGGGTCTTAAAGGCTTGAAAAGAAACAAGTGGACACCTAGCTGAGAAACAACAAAGTCCACATGGAAGAAGCACACAAACCTGTGTGATCATGAGGTGTTGAAGGGATCAGGTATCAGGCATCTAAGACCCAGAACAGAAAAAATATCATTGTACATGAGGGGAAATGTGGATTGGAGACCCAAAGTCCATCTGTAGGCTTTAGGACATCCCTTTACAGAAGGGTCACCAGGAAGAGCCGAGTCAGTCAGGGTGCAGTATAGCACCAATGAAACATACAACTTTCCTCTAGTTCTTTAATGCTTCCTCCTCTGCCACTATTATGACCCCAATGGTACTTTACAAATCTGACTAAACCAGAGGATGTACACTGGTATAGATAAGAGCTAGAAATACAGGGAATTCAGGACAGATAAATCCCTCAGGACCAATGATGAGAGTAGCGATACCTGGAGGGGAAGGGGAAGGTGGACGAAGAAAGGGGAAACTGTGGGGAACAGAACAATTTCTCCCAAGCTGTCTCCCCAGATATATGCCATACTCAACTGCTTGCTACATATGGCAAATGACTATACACTTGGAGATCAACAGAAGTAGGTCAGGGTTATCAGCCATCTAGAGCAATCAGGCAGTATAGCCTGTCCCACCCTAAGGTTCACTCCCTTCTGATAGTAGTAGACTACTTAGAGGAGAGACAAAGAGGTCAAGGCCCCCCCCCCCCCCCCCCCCAAGAACGATCAAGGTTAGGCTGCCATATTGAGTCTGGAGTCTGCCTTTCTTGTTACATGTATATGCCTAGTCCCTCCCCTTCTTGTCAGGTATATACCCCAGCCCATCTCCTTCCTGTCATTGTACATTCTCTTCCTGTTATGCTTATACATAACTTATACCTTATACATGCAATGCTTATTGTACATTCCCTTCCTACGACATGTGACCATGCCCCTGAAGTAGATACAAGCCTTGGTTAACAATAAACTTGACTCCCTCTGGCTCCAGCTCCCTCCACCCAGTCTCCCTGTGCTCTCCAGAGCCGCCCCAGTCCCAGCCTCCCCAGCTCCTGGCTTCCTACCCAAGCTGTCTGTACCTGGCTGTGGAGATCATGGCTGCCCAGGAGGTAAAAATGCTACCATGAAATGTGTCTGACTCCATCATTTCTATCTCTCATATTTTCTATGACTTTACCGTAATCTTTATTTACAATTGCACTTCCCGCGGTCCTCTCATAGAGAACCGATCACAATGATCTACTTGTAACCTGTTCCCGGAGGAAAGGACAACAAAAAAGTGGGTGAAGGAAGACAGCAGATGGTGTAAGACATAAAATTCTTTTTTGGTAATTTATAAATTATGAAGGGTTCATAAGGAAGGGAGGGTGGAGGAGGAGCTAATATCAAGGACTCAAGAAGTACAGAAAATGTTTGAAAACTGTTGATGGCAACATATGTAGAAATGTGTTTGACACAATGGATGTATAACATGAATTGTGATAAGAGCTGTGCGAACCCTCTATAAAATTATTCCCCCCTCAAAAAAAAAAAAACACTGATAGTGTCAGTCTATCAAAAGATATAGCATCTGAGGTCTTAAAGGCTTGAAAATAAGCGAATAGCCATCTAGCTGAGAAGCAACACATGGAAGAAGCACAACAGCCTGTGTGATCTCGAGGTGTCGATGGGATCAGGTATTAAGCATCAAAGACCCAGAATAAAACAATACCCAAGGTGGATGGGGATGGGGGGGAGGGGAAATTGTTTTTTTAAAAAGAGATAGAGGCTCAGAAACTCAAGGCATCAGTTCGCCCCTGTCCTGTTGGGCCACCGTGAGTCAGCATGAATTTGAGGCAGTGGGTTTTGAGTTATAGACTTGCTCTGTGCCCGCACCTCAACTCGCAGTGGTGAGTTTTTACTTTTGCTCACAGGAAGGAACAGCAGCCTGCTGGGAGGGCATAGTCAGGATGAAGCTGGGCAGCTATGCTGACCTCCACTGTCAGCTGCCCTCACCAGGTGAGGTGCATCCATCGCCCCATCCTCCTGATGTTATGCCAGTGCTTCCACGTGCGTTCGTCCACCCATTCATTTTCATGGAACTCCAGAAGTATTTTACTTAGAAGCTAAATTTATCTTGAATGCCATCTAAACTGTAAACTTTTGGGAGCTAGGAAGCAACCCACTATTAGCTAGGAGAAAAAATAAAAAATAAATGACAGGTATTTTAAGGAGTGACTAAAAAGTTCTGTAAAGGTACAAGCATTTGCTGAACATGTTAATGCCTTTAGTGCAGATGTGGCATTATGGGCCCGAGGTTAAATAAGGCCTGCTGAATGAAGCCAGCCACCAGAGCCTATTCATAGTGTAAGAGGAGCACAAGTCAATAAGCCACTTCGTACTGTGCAGAAGTACACGTAACAGGGACACAGGGACCAGAAGGCTTCCAAGAGGAGGTGCCAAGGCACGTGAATCTTCAAGGAGGAGGAAAAGCATCCAGAAAGAGCAAAAACAGTGGGGATGGTGTCATGGTGTGCTCTGCAGTGCGTCTTACTGCCCTTTATTAAGACAGTGACAGAAAAACTCGTTGAGGGTTATAACTCTGTGCTACAAGGATCATCATGTGCTTTCTAGTCTATTAAGAGTGGAAATTTCCCAAGAACTTAGGAAGTTACCGTGTGTGTGTGCGCGCGCGTGCATGCACGTACACACACATATGCAGTTCACATATATCAACACTTTCCCACAGCCAGAGAGCCATTTCTGACTCAGAATGACCTATAGAACAAGGTGGAACTGCCCTTGTGGATTTTTAAGACTGTAACTCTTCACAGGAGTAGAAAGTGTCGTCGTCTCCCAAGTGTCTGTATATCTGTATATCTATCTATCTATCCATCCATCCATCCATCCGTATATCTCTGAGACATCTCCAAAGACATGGAAATCTACAAGGGGCTTGCAAAAGTTCGAAAATATTTATAGTTTTATATTTTATATGTATGCATATATTATGTATATTACACATATAAACTATAAAATTGAAGACTAGCCAAGAAAAATGACCCAAACAGACTGAGGGCCCACACTCATTCCCGCACCTTACCTCCTTGTCAACTCTTGCCACCTGGGACTTTGATTCCCCTGCCACTGTTGTCCTCTCATGCATGGCACTGGCCTGGACAACCACGGTGAGTTTAGATTTGCCAGGCTGCCCATGGGGTTCTGCTTGAGAGACAGCCAGTGGTGAAATCTATGTCAATGGCGCCCCCTGCAGGAATGCAAGGCAAGGACCCTGGCATTTTGTTAACACCTATTAATTTAGGACTAGTGGGTATGCATGGGGCTAACTGCAAGGTCAGCAGTTCAAAATCTCCTGTGGTTCCTGGGGAGGGAGATGGGGCTTTCTACTCCTGTAAAGACTTTCATAAAGGCAGTGACCGGTTGGCCTATATGATCCCCATGGTCAGCAGTTCGAAACCACCAACAACTTCAAGGGAGAAAGACTCTTCCTCCCATAAATAGTCTCGGAAACCCACAGGGCGTCGCTGAGTCAGCACTGATTCAGTGGTAATAAGTTTGGGTTGTTTTTCCTCTTGATTTTTACAGATCCACAAACTGAGGCTCAGGAAGGTGAAAAGACATGATTAAATCCAGCTCTGCCCAAGCCCAGATGGGTCAACAGTGTATCGGAAGACTAATATGCGTATAATTGTTTCACAGGGACCTGCTTTAAGTCTAAGCTGTAATCTTGATGGAAGAGGCCTTGGTGGCACAGTGGGTTACACAGGGGTTAAGTTGCCTACAGCATGATTGGCAGTTCAAAATGGTCAGTCCCTGGCAGAGATAAGGCTACCTCCTCCCATCAAGATTTATAATCTCAGGAACTCTTTGGGGAGTTGTCCTCTGCCCTACAGGGTCGTGATGACTCCGAATCAACTCAATGGCCGAGTGGGTACGATTTTGTAAAATCACTTTCAACTCACCTCTTCAAATCCCGGCCCTGAACACCATGGCCTGCATATAGTGCATGCTCAATGTTGAAGCATGCAGCTAGAGGCATTCTCGAAACGCGGTGACTGGTTTTTCCAAACAAACCACATTCCAGCCTATTTCCTCCATCATGTTTTTTTCTTTTAAAAAAATGTTTCATTTTCCTTCTTCCAAAGCCCGGATTTTTCTGCATGAATAATCTCTCCCTTTTCCTGGTCAGCTCCTGGTTTTAATGCTCTTTGTAGCCTATACAGTAACAGGGTGTTTTCACCTGGCTTGAGCTTTCCCCAGAGACGCAGCTCAGAGGATAACGGGGGAGGATGGAGGCAGTTGTGTTCATCCTGGTGGACAGATGGGCTGACCAGACTTAAGGAATTTGAGGATTAAGAGTGAAGGGGTGGAGTCTACTCTGTCAATTGAGTCCTCGCCAAAGGAGCTTCTGAGCATTCTGGGAATTTCTGGTATTTCCTCCTTGGAGGTGGGAGACTCTAGGCTCATCCCCTGGAAGACATAGCAGCTAACAAGACACATGGACCCACCCTGCTACAGCCCTGGGAGAAGCCAAGCAGAGCCCTGCCAGCACTGAGATGTTTCCATTGAGATGTTCTTGCTGGCCTGTGATCTTCTACATTCGGCAATCATTGCATGTATTTCATGAGCCTGAAGAGGCCTTTGTAGATTGCTGTGGGACATATGGGCTAATATCACACTTATGGACTTGATCTGGACTGGGCTGTTTTCTCAATGTTCAATTGCTCTTGCATATAAACCTCTCCCTTATATACATATGCATGTCTATGAATTTATTTCTCTAGTCTACTTAGACCAACAGTTTTTCAAGTGTGAAAAATGTCCAAACTCAAGAGAAACACTGGTTTCCTGGCTAGAAAGGGAAACCATGGAACTACTCGCTCCTTCTGCCTCAGAGGGGGCTGGCGAGCTAAGCTGCAGTGACCAACTCCAGGGGTTGTAGGCTGGTGTCCTGGTGCTGGGCGGGGGCGGGGGCAGGGGCACACACACAGGCTGCTCCTCCGAAGCCTTCCTCTCCCACTGGCTTCATTCCAGCTATCATTGGACTCAGCCAATGAGCTAGGTGCTATCAAGTTCATTCCAACTCAGTGACCCCATAGCACAGAGTAGGGGTCACTGAATTCCAGTGCTGTCCATCAAGGGAGGTGACCACAGCTTTCTCCCACAGGGCGGCTGGTGGATTCAAACTGCCGACCCTCCGAGGTACTGTACCGGACTCCTCGGCAGGAAGAAACGCTCAAGCACGCCCCCTGCTGGGCATCACTTTCCCCTGGAGATGAGCAGTCTTTGCTGTCTAAAGGAGGATTTTCTACCTTTCAGAGCAGGTAGCTCTACAAGCTTTCCTTTGTCCTGAATTGAGAATGTTTTTCTTTAGGGTTGGGCTGCAGGCCGGGGGAGAGTGCAGAAGAAAAGCCAAAAAAATGAGAGGGACGGTAAGAGGGTGGAAAAGGAATTGACATTTGCTGACCACCTAGGCCAGAGATTGGTAAACTGCGGTTCTCCAGCCATGTGCCGCTCTTTCAGGGTGAACGTGCGGCTCTGAAGTAACATTGAAGACATTCGAAGGTTATTAAGATCACGGTGAATTCATTTGTTTAAAAAAACACATTTAAGACTCTTGAGTGACTGTAAAGTTGTTAGGAGGGACAGGTTTGGCTCTATAGTCTCACAAGTTTGCCAACCCCTGGCCCTAGGCTATGGGGTATCCAGTCTCCTTGAAGTCCTCCCAGAAATGAGTGGTCTCAGTACACAGAGATGGCAGCCCTGCCCAAAGAGGCAGCTGTCTTTTCAAGAGGGGAAGATACCCCTACTGAAGAGAAAGGATTTGAATTTTTAAAAATGTACAAGGCAGTTTTAAGCAGTTGGTAGGCAATTGAATTGATAGAGAATAACTCACATTGTTTTGAGTTTTTGTCTATGTGAACAAATGCACGGAATTCTGAATACATGATTCATGAACAGGCTCCCAAAGGAACATGAACCAACTCCCTGGCACTAAGTCCCTGGCTGATGCAAGCCCGAGGAGGTTTTTAATGTTTCTCTCCTTTCTTCTCGATTGAGGTTTTCAAAAATGTTTTACTTTATTGTTGTTGTTTGGGGTTTTTGTATTTTTTGGAGACCCAAATCCCTGTATTTGGAAGAAAGGGGTTGCAGGCGGGGGCAGGTGGCCCTCGTGGCCTCATCCGCTGAGGGTGAACACCGCAGTTGGCTGTGAGCATGCTTGACTGTCAGGCGGCCGCACTGTCTCTTCGGGAATTGCATCCTACCCCTGCTGTCACCTCATCCCTATTGTTCGGTGTTGTCCCACACAGAACTGCTCTTTTGCTGTCTGACTATAAAAAGGTGCTATCTTATTGGCTACTGAAAATAATGTAAAGGCATTTTATAAATTGTAAAGCTAGATGGTGCTGAAATTAACTGGGCATTAATATACATAAAAACATACATGAAGCTAAAATCATCCAAACTCAGCAACTTTAATTAAGTAGCTCTTGCCGTTTAAGTCATTAAAGCTAGAGCTGTAGGCAGGTATTTATATTGCCATTCTTAATTAAAAAGCTTTAACATTGAAGGCTTTTAAGAATTATAATTGAAATACTCAAATATTATGTAAATGACCTGTTTGAGAACAAGCTATAGTTAAGTATCACCTGAGAGGGCTAAGTCCCGGTGGCATAAGTGGTTGAGAGCGGGACTGTGGCCCGTGGGCTTGGCAGTTCAAATTCAGCGGCAGCTCTCAGGAGCAGCACTGGGTAATGCCCACAACTACTAGAGGCAGAGATGCCCCCCACCCCGCAAAACAAACAAACAAAAAATAATCATCTGAGGATCTTGTTAACAGTAGATTTCGCGTCATTATCTCAGGTGGAAATGCAAGTTCTTAAACTGGGCACAAAGCACAGAGAACCCACTGGAAACCCTGAGAACAGTTGAGTGTCCTAGTGGCTGTGTCTGTGGCTGCCAAATCCAGACAGCCCATGCTCCCTCAGACACAATCTTGGGGCACTGATTGACGCTCTTCTACACCCACCTGGGGTCCAAAATGAGAATCCACCCATCTTTCATCACATTCTTTACAAAAATAGAGAAAATATCAGGAAGTAACTGACCTTACAAATTAGTGTCAGAAAAAAAAAAAAAGAGGGAGAACTCTAATGCAAAAGAAAATATTAAAAAGAGTCAATTTTCTTTTCAAAAGAACATATGCAACTCCTTATCAACTACAGAAACAACAAAATGTTGGGAACATATAACTGGTGTTTCGACTATTAAAATATTTATTAAAAGCCCAATCTTTTCTTCTGCTATTAAAAAGAAAACACATGGCTACAGACATTGGAGGAAAAAATTCAAGTTCATTGCCAAACAATGTCAAAAAATGGAAGCAATTCTGCAACTTAAAACTAGGGACACTTATACACAATGAGGAGGGGGGAGGCAAGGTGAACCTAACTAGAATAAAGCCAAAACAATCCTTTACACAGTTTACACTTTTAATCGCCGAGCACATAAAACTGTACTACTTAATATATTTCTCCATGAACTTTTTGTGAAATTCAGATCGCAGTGTGTCATTTACAAATCTTTTGTCTTTCTTCTGATCATCTACACCTTTTGCACAGTTCTTGAAGACAACATCATCATCCCACCTGAAAGAAAAAATATAAATGCAAACAAAACAGATATGAGGCTCAAAAGGGAGGATTACAGCCACAAGCATCCAGAGCTTAAATCACTTAGAATTACTCTCCTGTACGCTTGTGTAGGTTATTCTGGAACTACTCCTAATTCATGTTATCCTGGATCCACTCCTAATTCATTATTCTGTAACTATTCCTAGGTCAAATTTATAGTAAAATATCCGAAAACCGAGACCATTCCTTAAGAATGGTCTTGTATTATTGTATATGTATTGTATATTGTATTATTGTATATTGTATATGTATAAGAATGGTTTTGTATTATTATGCTTCTATCAAGAAACAAGAATACAATGAAGACACTATTCCTTATTAATCTAAAACATGAGAACAACGATATGCTTAGTACACTGTCCACCTGAGGACTCTGTAAATCAAAGAGCAGTTTAGGGGTCCCCCGCACATACACCTGAAATAGTAAGTCTCACACTGGGTCAAGGACTCAGTTTGTTCCTTTATCTTGAGTACTCAGAAAATATCAGATACACTGAAGGTTATTAAAATACTGAAAATAATTCTTTCCTCCTCTCTTTCATAATTTCAAAAATCCAGGAGCTTGCCAGGGGAGAGTGAGATTTTTGAAGCTCTTCATCATTTACCTTGAGACACAACCGTTATTCTATATCTACACTTCACTTACATACGGAGCCTACCTTCGCTTCACTTTGAAGCTGGCCTGTGGCTGGGACGGGCCAGTGAGGTTAAGGAGTGGGTTTCCACTCAAAATGTTTTCCATCCGGATCCTTTCTTCCTCAGCCTTTTGCTCTTGTTCCTGTCAGAGTCAATGGATATTTATTCACATTAATAATTCCCAGGATCAAATTTGTTTTTTCACCATTAAGAATTCATCAAATATTACATAAACATTTTCCATTTATCTAACATAAATGAACAAATAGATTAACAGATTGTTCCTTTTTTCCCTTTTCAGTGAAAAGCAAATTAACACTCTTTCCGCGCCCCCCCCCCCCCCAATTGGGAGTTATCTAAGATGAATTTTGTCATTGGGGGTAACCCTCTTCAATTTTTGTTGTTTTTCTGTATATGAACCCCCAAAATTGATGAATCTACAGAAATGGCAAGTAGAATAAGGGTTCTTGGGGGGTACAGTTGTGTGGGGGTGGTGGGCTGGGGGTTAAGAGAAGCTGATAACAAGGAGTTCAAGAAGTTTTAAGAATGTTTGGAAACTTCAGGCCTTGGGACTGCCCAGGAGCTCAAGATGCTCCTGTCTTTCTCTGCTGTCCCTTTCCTTCCCAAAAGTCCTTCACTACCTCCAACAATGCCTCCAAAAATGTCTACATATTTGCATTTCATTGCTAAGATAGCAACTGTACAATATGGCTTGATGTGATCCACTTTGGAATGTTATGTGTATTACCTCACAATAAAATGGTTTCAGAAATAAAAGGAAAAGCAAAGCAAAGTAACAGGAAATGACAAAGAACATTCCCAATATAAACAAAAAAATCATCTTTTCGCAGGAAGAAACAGTAACACTTGATAACCCAGAAGATGAGATAACAATTCTCCTGGGGGACAAATTTCTTAAATAGCTTATATTAAAAAGAAAAAGACTGTTACAATTTTATGAAGAATAGGTAAACAACAAGTAGGGTTATTTTTCATTTGTTTTCTTCTAAACACTGCAACCCAGTGCTATAGGTCAGCTCCAACTCAGTGACTCCTTCCAGGGCTTCAGAGGAAATACAGCTTTACAGGAGCAGACAGTCTCCTCTTTCTCCCCCAGAGTAATGTTGGCCTTGTTAACAGTCCAATGTTAACTGCTGGCCTTGTTAACAGTCCAATGCTGATGTGACCATGCCACCAGCGCTCCTTTTAAGAAGCCATAAACCAAGAGAAATCACGTACTGAAATAATTTGACATTTTGACATTAAGCCTTTTTTTTTTTTTTTTAAGGCATCACTGCTCTCCGGCGGTGGGAGTAGGAGGCCCAGCCCCACTGCTGGAATTGAACCTCCGTCCCAGTGGGCCGCAGTCCCGCGCACAACCACTACACCACCGGGGCTCAGCCGACATTAAGTCTTATGCTTGTCTCATACATTCATTAGTTTCTTCCAATGTTGAAATTGTATGAGATGTATATTTGAACCTAGTTTTTCTTGAAATACATACTTAGATGGCTTTAAAAATGGCTCTGGCTGTCCCCATCTTGGAAACCCAAAGGGAAAGTTCCCCTTTGTCCTACAGAGCTGATATGTCAGTCGAAATTGACTCTTTGGCAGCAGTTTCTGGTTTCATGTATCCAGAGATGTTAGCAAATCAGAAGCATGTGGAATTAAATGCTGCCCCCTGGTGGTGTACAAGTAATAGGAATGCTCTGATAATTCTGATTTATAATCATGTATCAAAACACAAGCTATTCTAAGAATGCTCTCCTCTGCCAAACGCTGGAGTACCAGGTAGATACAAATGGTTAACAGGCCTGTCTGCCTGGTAGCTTGCGAGACGGAAGTTTCACCGAAATTGGGAGTCCTGGTGATGCCTTTCTAAGAAATTAGCCATTGAAAACGCAAAGTGGTTCAGTTTTGTTTCTTTTCAAATGCTAGTCTTCCAAGAGAATTGTACTTTAAAATATTTTTTCTAGTTTCAATCCCACCAGTCTAAATTTTATCCCAAGAAAACTCCGTTAAGTTTTTCCGTCTGCTACATCTGTCGAAGTGCAATTTTCCGAGATTCTGACCACCGATCTGTTGGTCTTTTTGCCAAGTGTCCCCCATACTCCCCCTTTTAAAAATGAGCAGCCTTTTGCTTAAATGCAATCTTCCACAAATGCCTATAAGACTGTGCTGCTCTGGTTGAAACTGGATGGATAATTCCTCCCATGTCTCACAAGCTTCCCAGCTTCAAAAACAGCCGAGCACCTTTCTTTCTCTTACCTAAACATACCTACCCAGGAACCTGGGAGTCGTCTCTGAAGCAATAGCCTGTCAATCACTATATCTGGTCAGGTTCCACTTGCTGGCATCTCTGTCAGCACTGGCTCCCTTCTCTCAAGTTCAACGATGATTCCACTATAGATTTTCAGAAGTATGTGTGAGGATTACGGCAAGCCCCACCTGGGCTCCTTAAAAATTCCACCTAGCATCAATCTCCTACCTGTGGAAATCAACCGACTCCCCCTAGTCTCAGAACAAAAGCAAAACTCCTTGAGCATGGCTTGCAAATCTGTGCTTGTTGCTCCAACTTCATCTTATTGCTACTACTATGGATAATTCACCCCAAGTTTCCAGTTCCAGATATGGATCTATAGTACTTCATTCACGGAAATTCTCTAAAGATTTACCTGCCATGGATTCAATTCTATTATAGCCTCTTAGGGACCTTTCATATTGTCTTAATGAGAATCTTGAGAAGACTATTCTGACTGAACACAACTGGAAATGTCACAGGAAGATGAGTCCGTTCAGAGTCAGGCAGGTGATGGGAGGGCAGTGTCTTTTAAGGGGTTGTGACAATTAAAAGAACATAGTTCAAGATCCCATAGATTTGTTTGTTTCATCAGATTCAATGGATTCCCACTCCCCTCTCAAATGGATTATTTTCACTAAGTCATTCAGTACAGTTTTCAAATAAAATGAATATCATTTCTTAAAGCTTTTACTAACATACTGTATAACATTATATGGTACTTCTATTGCTGGGCTGCTATTGAAACATTTGTAATATTTTAAAGGCTTTCAAATAAAATATACCAGTATGTATGCTTACATATGTGATTTCTCTCCTATTGCAAACTAGTGGAATTTTGAGTCCCATTTTGTATAGTACTCTATAAAAGCTTTAAGGGCTGAAGATGTACATTCAAAATGACAGTTACCACTAAGCTTCCAAAACTTGAAAGTTTAAGATTCAAATTAATTCCAAATAGGAATAACTCAATTTGTGCTTAGGATCACAAACAAGTAAAACAACAAACATTTCTGTAATTAGAAAAAAAAATACTTTAAATCCTATTTACACTATTCTTTGAGTTAGACATTCTTTTCTCTGGTGTGTGTTCTAACATGTAATATCACGGTAAAGAGATTTCTTCTGACTTGAATTAAAAGACACTACTTGAGCATGTGTCAGGTGGTGGAAAAGACAGAAATACGTAACACTGGAGTTTTTACCTTCCTGGCCTGCTCTTCGGCTCTTTCTTTTTTAATCTTTTCTAGTTCTGCAAGAAGCGCTGCCGTATCATCATCATCACTCTCCTCCTCAAAATCTTCATCTTCATCCTCCTCCTAAAACAGATTAACATGGTCCAAGAGCAGGATGAAAAAACGTACAACATTCCTTCGGTCTCAAATACTTTTCTTTATGAAATTTGAGGGACAGGATTAACTTTCTTAATGAGAATGATTATTGTACTCAAATATGATTAAAATCAACAATAAAAAAATTTTAAAAAATCAACAATTAACAAACTTATAAAGCCCCACAACTAAGCCTAAGAATTCTTAATATATATCTTTTTTGTTTGTTTTGTTTTTTGGGGCATCACTGCCTCTGGTGGTCGTGGGAGCTATCCAGTGCTGCTCCTGAGAGCCGCTGCTGGATTTGAACTGCCAAGCCCGTGGGCCGCAGTCCCGCATTCAACCACTTACACCGCCGGGGCTCAGCCCTTAATATAGATCTTAGAGATTGTAACAGCACACAGTCTAACAAAATACCTTCAAGATTTATACGGCCAGAAGGAAATTTACTTATATTTATATTCAAAAACTGAAAAATGAACACTTTACTGCAAAACACTGTATAGCGTTATCAGAAAGTGAAATACTTTTATGTAAAACAAAATTAACTCCAAAGTTAGCAAGTTTGGACATTGAAAATAAATTTCAAATCAAACTTTAAAAGATGCTGATTGTCTCAAATAACTAATCCAGTAAATCTCGGGTAAACTTGTTCTCACCTTACATTTCAATTACCATTAGTCAACTAGCAATAACTACTGAGGTGTATGCTTCATTAGAAGCTCCCTTAGAGAGGCCACTCATAGGAAGAGCCTTCTGGGTCTCCGGGAGGGCTCCCTCCAGGAGTGCTGTGCACAGGCCGCCCAGTGTGAACCCTGCCCTCCAGAGCTGTACAGCAGTCAGATGACCCAACCTCTCCCTTCATTACAGGGAAGCACAGGCTCTTCTTCAGTCATCACGGAGTAACACTTTTTACCTTATAAGTCAACATTTGAAGCTTAACAGAGTGAAAATATAAGTACAAGTCATAATATAAATATAAATACAATATATAAACACAAAAAATATAAATACAATAAATATAAAATTAAGTGAAAAAAAATCTTAGAAAATACAGTGACCGGGGGGTAGCTCAGGGGTAGAAGAAAACACATGAAATTATTGGAGTGAACTGAAAGAGAGAAATCACACATACGTCCGTGAGAGGATCATCTGCATCAAGGTTGGCGGCAGGAATCTGGTCTAGCCTGGGTTTCTTTGACACTGAAGAAGAGGTTGTGTGTTCTGGGGAAAAACAATCATCATTTACTGAATCGAACAAATACTGTCAATTTCTATCACGCTTTCAATGTTTGGGCACCAAATGCTCAGATAATAAGCTCCATGACGTCAGAGATCCTAGCAGTACTCACATCCCCAAAACCAGGGCCATCGAGTCAGTCCAGACTTGCAGCTGTGTCTCTGGTATTTATTCAGCTTGCTCTAAGCAGCAGCCAATGCATCTGAACCACCAACCTTGTAGTTAGCAGGTCCCTGTTCAACTGACATCACCACCAGAGATCCTTGTACCTAGCACAGGAGCTGGCAAATAAGTCTATGGCCAGTATTTGTTGAAAGAATTTATAAAAATGTTTATTTGAAACTGTGACTTCATTCAGGAAATATGAGTTTAGGTATGCTGGAATCGCATACAAAAAGACTTCTTATGGATACCTCCAGATGCCCCAGTTATTGTTGTTTGGGGGTGTCTTTGAGTTGATTTCAACTCAGTAATCCCAGGTGACAGAGGAGAACTGTCCCATAGTATTTCCCAAGTGATAATCTTCTCGGGGAATGGTTCTGAACCTTCCAAATGCCTCAACCCTTTCAAACAGTTCTTCTTGGTGGAGTGGCCACCCAACCATTAAATTATTTTTATTGCTACTTCAAACTGTAATTCTGCTGTTATGAATTAGGCGATCCCCGGGAAAGGGTCGTCGACCCACAGGTTGAAAACCACTGTACTAGAAAGTGGATTGTCAGAGTCATTCCAGACTTGCATCTCGATGAGTCTCTGGGTCAGTTTCAAAGAGCAACTTTTCAGCCAAGAGTCAAGTGACTAAAAAAAAAATCTCATTGGTGTAAACAGTAAAATTCACCTAATTTGAAACTATAAAAGATTAGAAAATAGAATTAAACAAAGCTATCTAATCTAATCAGTTCATTTAAGGAACATCGGAGCCCACACCTATATTTTAAAACACACATTATTAATCTTTTCCAATTATAACCTAAGCTAGCTGAGCCCTGGTGGTGCACTGATTGTGTGAGAGACTGCAGTCACAGGGTTGACGGTTCAAATCCAGCAGCAGCTCTCCAGAAGCAAGGCTGGGCTTCCTACTCCCACCAGGGCAGTGATGTGAAAGAAAAAAACAAAACAAAAAAGCAGCAACATGATAAGCTATGTCCAACATGACTAGTTCTGCAACAAATGTTCAGGATAGGTGAGGTACCTCGGGTAGGCCGATCTCTATTTTTCTCGCGTGCAGCAGCTCGCTCTCTCTCTTCCAATTCTCTTCTGAAGTCACGGTTGCGAACTTCTTCAGGGGCATCCTGAGTGGTTTGTCTACAGTAGAAATAAACCAAAACAGACTGTTAACATGCACAGCTGTTCACATGAAAGACAATCCACAATGCTTCCCTTGTCTCCAGTCCAAGTACTAAGATAACCCAATGAGAACCCTACTTTAATCCGAAGGTTACTCAGTCACCCTTGTGAAGTTTTCACGAATTGAAGAAGTCTAAAGTCCTACATGTATCTTCTCATAAGAAGGGTGCAAATGAAAATATCTTTAATTGTAATTTAAAACGAATGGCTTGTTTATAGGAGCACTTCTCTCCCATTTGCATATTGGTTTTGAAACCGCTTTACTGAAGCCAGTAATAGGTATAATTCGGTACTGACCAGAGCGATCAGAGGGTAGCACAGAGAACCCCCAGTTAACAAGTAATTGTTTAACCAAATGTCTGGGAGCAGTTTACCATCACATGACCTCGCACAATTTTCATGTGAAGTGCACTCTGCTGTTGCTGTTGGACGCCCCAGGGTGAATCCTCAACTCACAGGAACCCCAGCTGACAGAGCGGAGTGCCCCTGGGATTTCTAGGCTGTAATCATCAAATGAGCAAATCAACACATCTGTCTCCACTGGAGTCGCAGGACGGTTTCTGACCAACAATCTTTCCATTAAGACAAGCATTTATCCACTGAAACTCACTACCTTTAAGTCAACTCAGACTCACAGTGACACCCAAAGAGCAGAATAAAACTGCCCCTGTGGCAAGACTGTCAATCTTGTGTGTGTGTGTGTGTGTGTGTGTGTGTGTGTGTGTGTGTGTGTGGCATCACTGCCCTGATGGAAGACTGTCAATCTTGACAGAAATGGAAAGCATTATGTGTCTCCCATGGAGCAGCTGGTGGTTTTGAACCGCTGACCTTGCAGTTAGCCCAACACATAACCCAACAGCCACAAGAGCTCCTTTTACTTAACCACCAGGAGCCCTAAAATAAAACTCTACTTCCAAGAAAATAAATAACTTAAAATGCTGTAATGCAAATCTGCCTTTACCTCACCTTCATGCCATCTGATGAGTCTTTCTCTTCTCTGAATAAGAGAAAATGAAAGCATTATGTACCTGTATTTTATCTTTGTGTGAGAGGGGAGGTCTCTGCTGGAATACTGCTTTGACAGTTGGCTCAAATCACCTTCTCCTTTTCCTCTTCCGCCTCTTGCAGGTTCAAAAGTTGGCCTGGCTGCGGTGGTCATCTTTTATATGCTTTGAACACAAAACAGGACCGAGTTATTCCCAATTTGATCCACTGCCACTGTAGCAGTGGCTGTGTCTCCAAAGCACCTGTTTCTTCTAACAAAGGCGCGTCAAAGAGATGAAGGAGGGATAAGCCAAAGATGCCATCTTTAATCAGTTCAGACTACAGTGTTGGCTGCCCAGCGGACGGGCTGTGCACTGAGCT
>PVJH01030657.1:0-24503 GCA_004026705.1 Nesogale talazaci
TTCCAGCAGTGGGGCTGGGCCTCGTGCTCCCACCACTAGAGAGCAGTGATGCCAAAAAAAAAAAAAAAAACTATTAAAAAAAAAAAAAGAACAAGAATCTCATCATTATGAATGAGGAGGAGAACAGGAAGGGGACCTAAGGCCCACTGGTGGGTAATTGGTCACCCCTTTACAAGGGAGTCACGGGGAGGAGACAGACCAGTCAAGGGCAGCTGGGCAGTGATGATGCATACAAATTTCCTCTAGTTCCTGAAGGCTTCCTGCCCACCCCAACCATCATGGTCCCAACTCTACCCCACAAATCCAGATGAACCGGGGAGGGTTTACTAGTGGAGAGGGGAGCTGGGGATGTGGGGAAACCAAGATGATTGAGCCCCTTCAGCCCGGTGGTTGGATTGGAGCTGATGGAGGGATGTAGAGAGGGTGGGGTGGAGGGAGTGCAAATGTGAATCCCCTCTGACCAAGGATGAGGAATATGAAGAGCCTTGCAGAGGACATTGCAAAGTGAATCGTTGAAAATGCAATGATTTAACACCTTGTCATTTGATTTCTCTTTTTACCCATTTTAAATTTGGTCCAGGTTTTTAAATCTTTTCTACTTCCTTTTCTATTGAGGGTTGCCTCTGCTTTGTTTTATTATTGTTGTTAGGTTTTTTTGGTATGTTTTTGCTTTCATCTCTTATTATTGTTTTTGCATGTTTTTCTGTATACAAAATCTACTATAGGTACATTGTTAGAGACAATAACTGAACTGATAGTTTCTTGGGGGTGTGGCAGAGGAAGTTGGGGGGGAATAGGGAGTTAATAACAACAAGAACAAGAAAGAAGAAAATGTTCTAAAGTTGTCTGTGGTAATAATCATAACACTCATAATTGTTAAATTGCATGTTATATGGATTATGTGCCAATAAAATCTTTGTTTAAAATGAAAAAAAAAGAAAAAGAAAGGCAGTATCTATTAAATTCTGATGTTGAGTATGAATGAATTTCAAAGTTTACTAAAGAGACCTTTGGAGAAGATTCCTGTTAAATCAATGAAGATTCCATTTGCAGCACATTTAGGCATATGCTTTATTTTTCAGAATTTGAACTTAAAAATAGGATCAAGTAATTTTAGAAATGGTAGTGATAGTATTTCTCTCTTGAATGAATTTCATTGCTTCTCAAAGTGCCTGTTCTGTGCTTATCACTTTACCTCGGGAAAATATTTTCCTTAAGTTCATAAATTCTGACTTCCATTCTGCTCTTTGTGATTGCCACAAATTTATAAATTTTGTAATTCAACAGTGTTTAATGCATGAGAAGAGGTCATTGCTGATCTAGGATTTAATAAACAGCTTTTAGTCTCTCTCTCTTTTTTTTTTTTTTGGCATCACTGCTCTCCGGTGGTGGGAGTAGGAGGCCCAGCCCCACTGCTGGAATTGAACCTCTGTCCCAGTGGGCCGCAGTCCCGCGCACAACCACTACGCCACCGGGGCTCAGCCCCAGCTTTTAGTCTCTTATTCCAGAAAAAAAATAATTTATAAATTATTAAGGGTTCACAAGGACTGGAGGGAGGAGGAGGGAGGATTAAAAAGAGGAGCTGCTACCAAGGACTAAATAGAAAGGAACATTTTGGAAATGATGGCAACGTATGTACAAATATGCTTGATGCAATTGATGTATGGATTGTTATAAGAGCTGTACCCAAAAATGATTTAGTAAAAAATTTTTTTAAAGTTTTTTTCCAGTCATTTGACCAGATAACGCTCTTCCAAGTTTCTTATCATAAACTAGTGAACGCTTCCGGTACTGCATCAGAGTTTTATAAACATTTTAATAGGTAATGCTTCGATTTCTGAAAAAATTACTTTTTTCTAATGTCTTCAGTGCAGCTTGGAATTCTTCCTTCATTCAATACCGTGGATTGGATTTTCATAGGCTACTTCTTGAAATGGGTGAATGCTGACCAATTCTCTTTTGTACAATAACTCTATATTCTTTCCATCTTCTTTGGATGTTTTCTGTTTCAGTCAAGGTTTTTCCCATAGAATCCTTCACTATTACAACCTGGACCTTAAATTGTTAATCAGCACTTTCCATTTGAAATATGTTGGACATGTTCTCCTTTTCTGGTTTTCTAATTGCAGGTCTTTGCACATTTCATAATAAGGCTTTACTTTATCGTCTTGAATCTTTTGAAATTTTCTGTTCAGTTTTTACTTCTTTTCTTCTATCTGTTTTCACTACTTCACATTCAAAAGCAAGTTTCAGAGTTTCTTCTGACACGCACTTCAGTCATTCTTTCTTCCCAGTCTTTTAGTGCATGTGCTGCCACGTGAGCACATCTTACCAGTCTTTTTAAGGACACCTTCATTTGCTTTCTTCATGTATGATGTTCATGATGTCATCCCACAACCCATCTGATCTTCAGTCATTAGTGTTCAATGTGTAAAATTTTTTCTTGAGGTAGTCTCTGAATTCGAGTGGGATGTGCTCAAGGTTGTATTTTGCCTCTCACGGACTTGTTTCAATTTTCTTCGACTTCAACCTGAACTTGCATATGAGCAATTGGTGGTCTGTTTCACAGTCAACCTGGGCCTTGTTTGAGTTAATGACATTGAATGTCTCCAGCATCCTTTTCCACAGTTGTTGTCACTGTGATTCCTGTGTAGCTCTTCTGGTAAGGTCCACATATATAGTCACCATTTATGTTGTGGAAAAGCGTATTTACAATGAAGAAATCATCGGTCTTGCAGAATTTTTCTGCTTTATTTCTGTCACCAATTTTTTCCAATTATTAACCCCTTCTTTTTGTTTCTCACTTTTGTATTCCAATCACAATTAATTATCAATGGATTTTTAATCAATTTCTGACTGAAGAATTTAAATTCTTCAGGGGTTGGTGCATAAATTTGAATAATAGTTGTATTAACTGCTCTACTTTGTAGGTATATAGATATCCTATGACAAATAGAATTGAACTTCAAGATAGATCTTGAAATGTCCTTTGTGATGATGAATGTGATGTTTTTCCTCTTGCATGTGCCATTCCCAGTATAATAAACCACAGTGGCCATTCAACACATCCAATACCAGTCCATTTCATCTCACTAATACCTAACCTATCGATCTATGAACTCCATCTCATTTTTGAAGACTTAATTTTCCTAGATTCATACTTTGTATATTCCACATTATGATCATTAATGGATGTGGGTAGGTGGTCCTTCTCATTTTGAGTTGTGCCACATCAACAAATGAAGATCTCCAAAGCTTTACTTCATTCATGTCACGAAGATTGATGTTACTTTGAGGAAGCATATCTTCTGTAGTCATCTTTTGAGTACCTTCCAACCTATGGGACTCATCTTCTGGCATTATATCAGACAATGTTCTGCTGTTATCAGAATGCTATCACTTATTCCTTCTTTCTAGTATTTTTTTAGTCTAGGAGCTATCCTGAAACTGCTCACCAGTTTCTATTCTCACCACCATCAATACACAAGTCACAACAGGACAACAAATGGACAGGCAAGTTGTGGAATGTTAATTATATTATTCAATAACCTCCACATTTCATTGTTTCATCTTTCTGTGAAATGGACCCAAGTAGGTGTTTCTTCCTGTCCAGTTGGCTGTCTTCCAAATTTCTTGACACAGACAAGCAAACACCTCCAGAGCTGCATTTATTTGTTAAAATATTTCAATTGATAGTCTTCTAATTCCTGGAGACTTGTTTTCCACCAATGTCTTCAGCATATCTTGCACTTCTTCTTTCTTTGAAGCCTTCAGTTCTTGATCATGTGCTACCTCCTGAAATAGCTGAACATTAATCAAATTAATCTGCATCCCTTCCATCATCTCTTGATGTCTCATGAGTCAGGTTCTTTTTTTTTTTTTTTTGCAAAGAATCCTTCAATATTGCAACTTGAGGTTGGAATTTTTTCTTTAGCTATTTTAGCTTGAGATATGCTGAGCTTATTTCACCCCCTTGGTTTGCTAACACTAGGTCCTTGTACATTTCATTATCATACTTTACTTTATCATGTCTTTCAGTCATTTTGGCTTCTCTAAACTCTAGAGTAAGTTTCGGAGTTCTTCTGATATCTTCTAGCATCTATTTTGGCCTTCTCTTTCTTGTCTCTTAAATAACCTTTTGCTGTCTTCTTATATGATGTTTTTGTGTCATTCTACAACTTGTCTTGCTTTCAGTCACTAGTCTTCAATGCATCAAATCTATTGTTCAGATGTTCTCTAAATTTAGGTGAGATGTACTCCAGGTCATAATTTGACTCTTGTGGATTTTTTAAAATTTTCTTTAGTTCCGACTTGAACTTCCATAAGAGTAATTGGTGGTCTGTTCAGTAATCAAATATGACCGTGTTCTAACTGACGATATTGAGCTTGTCCATTATCTCTTGTCACAGATATGTCAATTCGAATCCCATGTGTATTCTGTCTGGCAAGATATATATGTATAGTTGATATTTATGTTGCAGAAGCAAGCATTTGTTCCCCAGCCAATACCATTAACTGCTCTGAAAAGGAGTATATTAAAAAGGTCTGGGTAGAATGGGGGGGAAATGTGGAACGAAAAGCAAAATTATTAAAGAGATCAGACTTACTGATAGAGTAAGTCTGGTCAGATAGAGACTGGTGAAACCCCCAAGGCTATGGTCTTCTTCAGGCCTAGAACTGACTCACCCTGGTGTTCAAAAAAGAGCAATCATGTAAGTCGAAAAGGGAAGCATTTACCAAAGGATGAAATTTAAAGGGTTAGGAAAGAAAGAGGAATAAAATAAGAAAATAAGAACAGAAGTGGGATAAATAATAGTACATTGAATGGATTGCAATGAATGAATTGAAGCAAAAAGTATATGAATAATTGAATATAAAACTGATGATCTGTCAATAAGCCTTCACTTAATTTTAAAAAATTAAAGAAAGAGATATTTGTAGTGATTAATTTGCTGATCTTGCAAAATTCCACCATGAGGTCTCCTGTTGTTTCTATCACCAAAGTCAAAATTGCCAACTGCTGATCCTTGTTGTCTGTGTGTTTCCAAACTTCACTTTCTTTCTTTTTTTGTGTACCGTATTTGTGATCAAATTAAAACACTAGCAGATGGAAAGATGAAGGATTTAAAAGTTCCAAGATCTAAGTAGCCTGTGAACAAAGTTAAGAGACTGTAGAAGCTATCTAGGAAAGAAATTGTCAATAGAATTAAGATAATAGAAACAATTCAATTACAGACTGAAACCCATGTGAATAAGACTGTTGGTAACAGTCTTCAAGTTCTTTATCTTTGCATTGGAGGTTGGTGTGTATATTAGAATAATAGTTGTATCAACTGGTTGTATCAACTGGGGAGGTGGATATTATCTTGTTACTCACATCGTACTTTAGGACGGATCTTTGACAATAAATACAACACCATTTTTCTTCAATTTCTAATTCTCAGCTTAGTCGACAACATGATTGTTTTCATCCAAAAAGGCCAGACAGATATTCATCTGAGTTGTATCCTTTCCCCATAATTATTTGATTTGTATGCTGAACAAACAATTTGACAAGAAGAATGCAGCTTCAGGATTGAAGGCAGACTCATTGACAACTTAGATATTAAGGACACCTTGCTTGCACCTCCAGGCTCATCCATATTGCGACGTGCTTTGCAGATTCATCAATACTCTGAAGCGATGAATAATAGTCCATGTGTGTACGTATCACCATTTGTTTGTCCAGACTTCCCCTGACAAGCACTGTGGTGGTTTTCATCACTTTGCTGTGGTCCATAGTGCTGGGATGCTCACTGCTGCACCCTCCATCCCCATTGCAGCGCTGCAGAGGGGTTAGCGAATGAGAAGCAGAACAATGATACTGGTTATTACCTAGAGATTTGGTCAAGCCTGAGCACAGGATTTTCTCTTCCCCAAAATTAGAAAGAGATCTGAGTATTCTTTTATACCATTTCTCACATCATCCACACAGCATTCGTCTGGACAAGTCTACCATTCCCTAATATCGTCATATGCTAATATAAGCTAGGGTTTCTGAACATCAGTGCTGTTGACATGTTGGGCCAGATAACTCTTTCTTGTGGCGAGATTGTGCGGCTAGTGAGATGTTTGGTTGCATCCCCAAAGACAAATATGTAGATACCAGTGCCACCTCCCCCTCCCTGTGTTGTGAACACCAACATTACCTGTAGGCATTGCTAACTCTCCCCTGGTGTGTGAGTGCGTATGTGTAGAAGTTCTGCTGTAGGTCTCTCCTGGAGCTCCAACCTTCACTTTCTAATCAACAATAATTACCAATGCAGCTCGGTTGCATGTTTTATTCATTTGTTCAGATGATGGTAAAAAATCTTCAGTTTTCTCATCTTTAGCATTAATGGTTGGTATGTAGTTTTGAATGATATTCATATTAACTGTCTTCCTATTAGGAATATTAATATTATCCTATCACAGTGTTGAATTCCAGGATAGAACTTGAATTTTTTTCTTTTTTTTGCATCACTGTCTCTGGTGGTCGTGGGTGCTACCCAGCGCTGCTCCTGAGAGCTGCCACTGGATTTGAACCGCCAAGCCCGTGGGCCGCAGTCCCGCACTCAACCACTTACGCCACCAAGGCTCAGCCGAAATATTATTATTATTATTATTATTATTATTATTATTATTGGCATCACTGCTCTCCAGTGGTGGGAGTAGGAGGCCCAGCCCCACTGCTGGAATTGAACCTCCGTCCCAGTGGGCCGCAGTCCCGCGCACAACCACTATGCCACCGGGGCTCAGCCGAAATATTATTTTTAACAGCAAATGCAATACCTTCCTTATTCAATTTGTCGTAGTAGACTATATGGTTATCTGATCCAAAATGGTCAATACCAATTCATTTCACCTCACTAATGACAAGGATATGGATCTTTATACGGTTCATAAACAATCTTAGTCCCTGGAAACTTTGAAGGGAAGAGAACCAAGACATGTGGGGAATTAAATGCTGCTTGGGTAAGAGATTAGGAAATGAACAAGGTCACTGTCAGCATATACTTGGATGCCTGATATCTTCCCTTAAAAGGAAAGCCTCTTGTTAAAAAAAAAATAGCTTTTTAAATGGGGCTTAATAGTTTATGAAGCTCATTCATATTCATTAATTCTATTTGGAACTATTTTTACCTAAGATCTTATCATTGTTCTCACTATAAAATTAAGGAAATTGTGATTCAGAGAGGTTAAGTGATTTACCCATGCTTAGTCAGAAAGTTGTGTAGCCAAGACTCAAAATTTAGATTTCTAATTAAGCCCTATATTGGGTCTGATGCATACAACCTGCACTTCTCTACTGTAGTAGTTAGATCATTTCATGTCAACTTAGAGAGCTATAAAAGTGTAGGAGTCGAGTTTAGCCTGTCAGCCAGATCACAGCCTGATAGATGACTCCTTATGGTTACTCCTTCTCATAAGAAGACCCCTAAGCAAGCCCACATGGAAGAAGCACATCAGCCTGTATGACCATGAGGTATTGACAATTTCAGATATTGTGTAGTCTGGGTAGACTAGAAAAACAAATTCATGAACACACATGCGTACATAAGGGAGAGGTTTAGATACAAGAGCAACTGTACATCAGGAAAACATCCCAGCCCAGTCCAATTCAAGGTCATAAGTCTTATATTAGTCCATATGTTCGATACCAATCCATAAGACCTTTTCAGACTCGTGAAGCACATGCAGCAACACCAGGATACTCACAGGCCAGTGGATGCAGAGTCTGGTGTATCCAGTGGTATAGAAGAATCTCAGCTCTGACAGGGGCCTCTCTGGGGCCTCTCAAGCACCTCAGCACTGGCAGGAGTATCCATGTGGCTTTTCCGGCTTCAGAGATCTGGTTCCATCAGGGTAAGCCCATGTGGGTTCTCCTCCAGGAGGTCTCACAGGGAACCCGCCTTGTGTCTTGTCAGCTGCAATGTCTCCCAAGGACTCAGCTGTAAGTCTCTCACACCCATGGGGGAAATATCGCAAAATTTCCTGGAATTCTCAGGAGAAATCCTTGCCCACACAGAGGTCTCATTGGCTATCTCCAGATTGACAGGATAGACTCCACCCCTACACTCCCAATCATGAAATTAACATGAGTACATGACTGCCATAGGTATCAAAAGATCCAAAACAAACAATTATATCGATGTGAATGAGGTGGTTTGGAGTAGAGACCCAAAGTCCATCTGTAGACAGTTGGACATCTTCCCATAGAAGGGTTACCAGGAAGGAACAATTCAACCAGGATAGCACTGATGAAGCACACATCATTCCTCTAGTTCCTGAATACTTCTCCCACCCTCCACCCTCACCTCCTGCCACTACCCTAACCCAGTTCCAGCTTACAAATCCGGCTAGATAAGAGTACACACCTTGGTACAGATAGCGCTCTTGACACATGGAATCCAGGACAGATAATGGGAGTGACATTATGAGGGTAGGGGGATGGTCATGGGGGTGGGAGATGGAGATATAGCCCACCCCCTAGGGGGACAAATAGAAGAAAGGGAGAAGGAAGATAACAATGTAAGACACAAAGTAGTATCAATATTATATAATCTTTCAAAGATTCTCAAAGGTGGGAAGGTTAGGTGGGGAAGGGGTGGCAAGGAGCTGATAACAAGGACTCAAGTAGAAAGAAGATGTTTTGGAAATGGCAATATATGTACAAGTGTGCTTAATACAATTGAATGATGGATTATCATATGATTTTTAAGAGTCCAATAAAATGACTAATAATAATAAAATAAAACATTTATTAGTAAAAAAAAAAAACAGAGGGCCCTGGAAACTTTCCCCCCTCTCTCTGTCTTCACCTTCCTGCTCGTGGGTCACTGAGCCTGCTTCTCCTTCAGGTAAGCTTCTCCTTGATAAGGGGAACCCAAGTCAAATGAACCCCTCAGGATCAGTGGTGGGAGTGGAGTTACCGGATGGGTGGAGGGAAGGTGGGGTAGAAGGGGAGCCAAAAGCAAGGATCTACACATCACCTCTTATCTGGAGGATGGACATCAGAGGACTGGGTGAGGGGAAATGTCGGGCAGTGTAAGAGATGACAAAATAATAATAATCTATAAAGTATTGAGGGTTGGTGGGGGAGGGGGGAGTGGGCAGGGAAGGGAAGGGAAGGGATGAGAGGCTGATATCAGGGCCTCAAGTCAAAAAACAGATATTTGGAAATTAAGGACAGCAGCAGACACATGAAGGTGTTTGACACAGTATATGTATGTATGTATGTATTGTGATAAGTGATTTAGGGCCCCCAATAAAATGATTCAAAAAAAAAGTACCTAGAGCGGGTGCTGCTTGCTGTGCAGGGCTGTGGTGCCGGAGAAGCAAATGAAGCCTGCGCAGTGTGTAGCCAGCGTGTCCAGCACAGGCCAACCTGACATAAGTTCTCCCAAAATGACAAAGCAACTGGACTACGACCTAGAGAAAATACAGAACAAAGAAGAACCCACTGTAGCCTTGCATCCCAATTTCCTCTAATTCCTACAAAATTTCAAGACAGCCCTGGACCTGATCAGGTTGAAAGAAGGCCAGCAAACAAAGCAGCAGCAAGAAACAGCCCAGTGATGAGTGCAAATGTGAAAAGAATGGAAATTTCCCACAAACTTTTTAAAGCCCCCTTATCTAGCTATCACACAACTTTTACCTGTTCATTATTTATAGGTTTTAGCCTTATTGACAGTAATTAAGAGAATCTGTTTGCAAGTGTACCATTCCATGATCCATGTAAGGGTTTTGTTTTGTTTTTTGATCCATGTAGTTTTTTCATCACCCCTACCCTCCACCTCCATTTTCTCCGTATTGACCCTATAATGACTAATAAAGTTTGATATCTATAAAAACACACACAAAACAAGACAAAACAAAAGTTTCTCCTTACGGCAAAATGTTCTTGTTCGGTGTCATCGAGTTGGTTCCAGCCCATAGCACCCTCATGGACAATAGAACAAAATACACTGGCCAGACCTTCACCACCCACCCAACCGTCCCTCTGCTGGAGCCCATTGTTGAAGCCACTGTGTCAATCCATCACGTTGAGACCTTTCTTTCATTCGCTGCTCCTCGACTTCATTCGCTGTCCTTCTCCAGGGTCTGGTCTCTCCTGACAACATGTCCAAAAGTATGTGAGGCCAAGTCTCACCATCCTTGCCTGAAAGGGACACTCTGGCCCTACTCCTTCCAAGACAGATTTATTTGTCCTTTTGGCAGTCCATGGTATTTTCTTTTTTCTTTCTTTTTTTTCTTTTCATGGTAGCATGCTCACGTCAGCCCCACGTGGTGGTCCACGTCAGGATGTAGTCCATGCTATTGTCAATACTCTTCACCAGCGCTGTAGGCCAAATGCATTGATTCTTCTTCCACTTTCCTTATTCAATGTGCAACTTTCACATACATTTGAGGCCATTGAAAGTACCATAACATGGGCCAGGCACACATCGGTCCTCAAGGTAACATCCTTATTTTTCCATACGCTAAAGAGGCCCTGTGCAGCAGATTTACCCCATGCGGTGCATATTTGGACTGCTGCGTTCACGAGCATCGATTGTGGATTCAAGCCGGGCAAAATCTTTGACAACTTCCATCTTTTCTCCATTTACCATGATGGTACCTCTGGATCTAGTTTGAGCACTTGGGTCCTGTTTGCATCGAGTTGCAATCCGTAGTGCAGGCTGGAATCCTGCAAGTAGAGGTGGTCACGATCTGCCATGTGAATGAGAAGCAGACTAATTGGCCTCCAGAGAGAATTGGAATGACGGCTATCAGCAGAGTTAGAAATGAGGGAAGGAAAGGACACTATTGGGATTATGAGCAGTTTTCTGGCTCCTGGCACCAGTCCTTCTCAGGTCTGGTTGTTTCTCTAGGAACTTTCTTTGCCTAAATTAGAGGGTGAGTTTCGGTTATGTGATTTCAACGAGCCTCACATTGTGTGCTGCTGACTGCACTAAAGGAGGCATATGGTGGGCAAACCCCACTTTATCACTAACTGTGTAGAAAGGATCACCATGAATCCAGTTCTCAACTGGAAATGGGGGCAGGTTTTACCTCACTATAGCACCATGATTTTCACTGGGAGCCATTTCCTACTTGCTTTCTCTCTGACCCTAAGCACTCAGACTTAGGTCAGCCTTCAGCCCCAGCCACCTTGTGGGAGATCAGAAAATCCTTGGTGACCTGAGACCAGTCATCAGAAGCCCATCATAGGCTCTAGACACAGCAAAACACCCTGAACTTCAGAGCAGCTGACCTCTCTGTTTCTCTCCTTCTCGCCACCTGGGAGCTGTGTCACAAGCTAGAAAAAGTCTCTTGGTCCTCATAGACTATTCAAGCAACCTTCCTATCACCCAGCTGACCTTCATCCACCCAAACCTGGCTCCTCACAAGTTAGGACTGTGTCCTAAGGAACCCCTATGTAGCACATCTCTGAATTAGCTACGGCAAGCTAAGTCAGAGTCTCATTGCCCATTGCCCCAGTGGGTTTTGTTAGTTTCTTTTTTTTTTTTGCGGGGGTGGGGGGAGGAGTAGCATCACTGCCCTCTGGTGGGAGTAGGTGGCCCAGCCTTGCTCCTGGAGAGCTGCTGCTGGATTTGAACCGCCATGCCCTTAGGCTACAGTCCCGCACTCAACCACTATGCCAGCAGGGCTCAGTCCATTTGTTAGTTTCTAAAATGACTCACAAAAATGACGATTGTGCTTGCATCAGCGGCACATATATTAAAAGTCATGACTATAGACTATCATCTACACTTTATTTTTGTTGCTAATTGTTGTTGAGTTGAGTCTGACTCATGATGACCCCTTACGAGCATATTCATCCGTAAGGTTTCGAAGTTGCCACCTTTCAGAAGCAGAAGGTCAGGCACTTTCCAAAGTGCCACTAGGTGGATTCAAACTCCTGACCTTTCAGCCAGTAGTCAAATACAGAATCATTTGTGCCACCCTGGGACTCTTTATACTTATACAAAAACCGAACCCACTGCCGTTGATTTATTTCCATCTCTAATCCACCCTCTGCAGGGCTCCTGAGACTGGAAATCTTCCTCCTGTAGAAGAGAGTACGGGATTCTTAAACAACAATCACATGGAGCCTGAAACCAAAGAACTCTGTCCTGCTTTGTAAAACCGAACACGGCCCTTTTCCTGGTTCTGTAGTCCCACCTGCAACTGTGATGAACTGAAGTACTGCCAATCATGATTTTGTGACAGTTTCCTTTACATTCCAAATCCCATGTGTCTGCTGTACATTCTCTCTCTCTCTCTCTCTCTCTCTCTCTCTCTCTCTCTCTCTCTCTCTCTCTGCCATTTTGACTTTCTCCTCTCTGGGACTTCACTGGGACTCTGTGTCTGCCTCCAGAGGTGGACTGAGAGCTGTTGTCCCCCTGCTGTACTTCCATGGACTTTTGGATCCATGCAACCTTGCACCCCCAAGCCTGTGATTTCTGTTTCCCAGTTCACCATTCTGCGTGACTCGCATGTGACTGTGTGAGCCAGAAAACAGACTCATGGGCTAGCATCAGGCTTATGGACTTGAGTTGGACTGGGCTGGGATACTTTCTTGATATTTAAGTACTTATAAGTATGTAAGTATGTACTGTACACATATATGAATGTCACTGGGTTTGTTTCTCTAAACAACTCACCTAACAGAGACGTCATGAAGCCCTTGTGCTGAGGGTCTCCCTCATCCAAAGGATGTGTCTTTGCCTCTGTCTTGTCTTTATTCTATTTAAGACTTAATGTGCCTCCATAAATTATATTTGAACTTGATATCTCTTTTTTGCCCTAGAACAAAGGAACAGGGGAAAAAAAGCTGATAGTGAAATAGAGAAAGAACAACTCACCATAGAGTCTGGCAAAAGAGTATTTAACTCAAGGAATCTCATTTCTCGGACATCAGAGCCAAGTAATTTCCTCCTTTAACATAGAAATTCACTGTGGGTTGAGTATGGCTAATGTCTTTTTAAAGGAAACGTAGTCTGAGGAGCAGAGAAGCAAAGTTATGAAGGAATGCTAGTGAGACGCTTATTGTTGGCTCTTTCCCTACCTTGAGGCCTAATTTGCAATGTAAGATCTTTTAAATGCGGAAGGTCTTGTCTCTGGTTCTTATAATACATACAGTATGTATAGCGCCATGGTTAAAAATCCCAGGGCAGGCAGATAAAGCCAATGAGAGAAGCCAGCAAAGCACACCCGGTGAAAACAGGATGGCCGCCACGCTAGCCGGGAAACACGACCTCAGGGCTGCCAGAACTGCAAGTCTTCTCGAGAAACCAGAGCTGTGGAGTGCTGTGTGAGATTTCCCAACTCTTAAATGCTGACAACTATTTTAAACATTGTGCAGCCCAGGACCAGATAACGCCGATAAGGCCTGAAGACTTCAACACTACTCATTTGGACCCACAAGAAGCAATTTGTTTAGTGAAATAAGTGAATTCCAGAAGGACAAATATCGCAGGATCCTCTTTCTATGCAGTAGAGGTCCGTGTTTAAATATCAAAGTTGATTGGTGGCTGGCAGGGATGGGAGGGGCAACAAAAGGAGTGTGGAACACTGAATTTCTGTTAGGGATAGAAAAATCACTGAGAAAAGGAGCATGATAGCCATGAATGTAACCAATGTCACTGAATTTTATGTGTGAAAATTGTTGAATTGGCAAAAGTTGTATTCTCTATATTTCATCACAATGAAAAAGTTGGCGCAAGTCCTTCTCAAGTTCATATAAGTGAACCCAAAAACCGAAATACTTGTTGTTCGGTGCCTCCAAGACAGTTCCAAGTCACAGCGATTCCATGTAAGAAAGGAGACACAGCTCACTCCTGTGCCAGCCACCCAATTCATATGTCCCAGTCACTGTTGCAGCTGGGGTCTCGATCCATGTTGTCGAGGACCTTCCTCTTTCCCGCTGCCCCTCTGCTTTACCAAGGATGAGGCTCTGGCCCAGGGACTGCTCTCTCCTGACAACATCGCCAAAGCCATGAGGCCACGTCTCACCATCCTTGCTTCTCAGGAGCATTCTGCCCATACTTCTTCCAGGACAGATTTGTTTGTTCTTTTGGTACTCATAGTCCTTTCAAGATTCTTTGCCAGCACCATAATTCAAACGCATCAGCTCTTCTTTGGTCTGCCTTACTCATTGTTCAATTTTCACATGTATATGAGGACATTGAAAATACCCTGGCTGGAGTCAGGCACAAACTGTGGTCCTCAAAGCAGCCTCCTTGTTCTCAACACTTTATTTATTTATTTATTTATTTATTTTCCCTCCACATCATTGCCCTGGTGGGAGTAGGAAGCCCAGCTTTGCTCGTGGCGAGCTGCTGCTGGATTTGAACCGTCAACCCTGTGGGCCACAGTCCCGCACACAACCACTGCGCCACCAGGGCTCAGCTGTTCTCAACACTTTAAAGAGGCCCGTGTAGCAGATTTACCCAATGCCATATGTTGTTTGATCTCTCTCTCTTTTTTAGTAATTTTGGGGGGGGCTCTTACAGCTATTATAACATTCAGCACATCATCTGTATCAAGCACATTTGCACACATGTTGCCACATACATTTCCAAACATTTTCCATTTGAGCCCTTGGTATAAGCTCCTCTTTAAAAAAAAAAAAAAGAAAAGAAAAGCTCCTCTTTCCCCTCCCCCCATTGTTTGATTTCCTGACTGCTGCTTCCATGTACATGGATTGTAGATCAAGCAAGATAAGCTCCTTGGAAATTTCGATCTTTTCTCCATTTACATATTATTTCTTATTGGTCCAGTTGTCAGGATTTTGGTTTTCTTTTTTTTTACACTGTATTTCATACTGATGGCTGCTAGATCTTCATCAGCAAGTGCTTAAAGTCCTCCTCACCTTCAACACGCAAGGTTGTGTCCTTTGTAAATCGCAGCTTGTTCTTGTAAACTTTCCTTCACTGATGATGTGGCAACCTTCTTCATATAGTCCAGCTTCTCTGCTGATTTGCTCGGCATACAAACTGAATCAGCATGATGAAAGAATACAGCCCTGACTCACACCTTTCCTGGTTTTAACCCATTCGATAGTCACCAGTTTTATTTATTTTTTTGTGGGGGTGGGGGGGGGTATCACTGCCTCTGGTGGTTGTGGGCACTACCCAGTGCTGCTCCTGAGAGCCGCCGCTGGGTTTGAACGGCCAAGCCCGCTGGCCGCAGTCCTGCACTCAACCACTTATGCTACCAGGGCTCAGCCCCACCTGTTCTATTTCTTTAAATGCTTTTTGACTCATTCACAGCATCTTTTTATTCAATCTTAACACAATTTATTCTGTTGCGCATACATGTATATGAACAATTCATTTAACAGAGCATATTTTCAAGGCAAAATACGAAGATCCTACTCCTGATTCATCATTTGAAAAAACAAACAAACTCCAAACTTTCTAAAAAACATTACTCAACTTCCCTATGTCTCAATTGCCCCAATAGTGGAAACAATAGTTTGCAAGCTTTCAATCAGGTCTCTTGGCAAGGAAGTATATTTTTAAATTGTACTGTGAATTAGTGAAGTTACATTTCATACTGTCAATTCTGTACTCAAGAGGTCAATCGCCTTTTTGCTTTCTCCTCTATCTTCCTTCTCTCCTTCCCATGTTTGGTTTCTCTTCTTCTTACAGCTCGTTGTCCTTCCTTCAGAGGGTCTTTTTTTCTTTTTATTTGGGGGGGGGGGTATCACTGCCCTGGTGGTGAGAGTAGGAGGTCCAGCATTGCTCCTGGAGAGCTGCTGCTGGATTTGAACCTCCAACCCAGTAGGCCGCAGTTCCACGCACAACCACTATGCCACCGGGACCCAGTCCATTCAGAGGGTCTTTATGAGCACAATGAATTGTTCTGAAATCCCCATTCTTCTTAAGGCTATTCATAGTTTGGTAGGATCCACATAGTTCAATGCCTTTGCATAGTCAGTAAAAGACAAGTGAATATCTTTCTGGTATTCCCTACTTTGAGCCAAGATCCATTTGATATCAGCAATGATATCCCTTGTTCTGAGACCTCTTCCGAATACAGACTAACATAACATAACATAGCATAGCATAACATAACATAACATAACACATATGAACAACTCACTGTAAATGCATATTGCTGTAGCCTTTGGACCCAAGGGAATCGCCTTCCGGTGACGGTGTCCTGCTGATATTCCGGGGGTTTCCAGTAGCTAATTCCCCTGAAGTGGACAGCCTACCTAAGCCTTCTGCAGAGTGTGTTCTTAATCTGGACGCTCTGCAAAAGCCTGTTCACTTTGGGTGACCTGCTGGTAGCTTCCAGCATCACAGCAACAAGTTGGGTCCCGTCTTCAGTGGCCACGCCAGCCGAGTGCTGAGGCCAGGAGGCCAGCAAGGACAGGGACAGGGCTTCTGCTCAGGTTTGGGAGGTGGTCTGGGATGGACTGTGCTCAGACAAGCTAGAGAGGATGTAATCCATAGAGAAGGGGTAAGGCCACAGGCGGGGGGAGGAGGGGCGAGGGGGGTCACTTGGCATGGCTAAAATGACTGCTCTAGGCTGAGCCCCGGTGGCGTAGTGGTTGTGCGCGGGACTGCGGCCCAGTGGGACGGAGGTTCAATTCCAGCAGTGGCGCTGGGCCTCCTACTCCCACCGCCAGAGAGCAGTGATGCCCTCCCCCCCCCAAAAAAAAAACAATAAAATGACTGCTCTAGGTCTAAATGTAACTCCATTTTGAATCTAACTGTAGCACAGTGTCAAAACTCTTCTGCTGCCCCGAAGAGTCAATCCAGCCTTTTGTAAAAATGTAAGTGCTTGCCACTCAAAAGGCACAAGGGTCAAGATGATAGCTTATGCCAGAACTCTTTGTTTTTTTGTTTTTGTTTTTGTTTTGGGGCATCACTGCCCTCTGGTGGGAGTGGAAGGCCCAGCCTTGCTCCTGGAGAGCTGCTGCTGGATTTGAACTGCCAACCCTGTGGGCTGCAGTCCTGCACACAACCACTACACCACCGGGGCTCAGCCACCAGAACTGTTTGTTAAAAGGTATTTGACAAGATTTGTTGAGTGGTTTGATCTAAGAAGAATGTCTTGATTAATATGTCGTAGGTGCTTACAAAATAGAACTGATTGATCATGTTAAGATGCATCACACTTTAATATTCACCTCACCCTGAAACTTTTTGTCAGGTAGCTTTATTTTACCTGTAAGGATGTAGCCCTTTGTTTCCTTCACCCACTAAAAACCTGGCTATCAAAAGGGAACATTACTGTAGGGGCCCTAAGTGCTAGTATCCCTCTGAATCGACAAATCTCAATACTTTTAAGCAAAGCTCTTTTCTTTCTCTTCTTATGACTGGTGCTTTGTTATGATATTTTTTGGAGATCATATCACCCCTATGCCCTTGTTGCAGGACCCAAAGGTGAGTTTGCTTGTCTGTCGGTTTTCATAAAATAGAACATAAGTCCCTTTGGGTTTAGGTTCCTTGTGGCCACTGCTTAAGAATATTAGAATCTTCGAAGCTGCTCAGAAACCACGGGCACAGGCCAGGTCAAAATAATGTGCAAAAAAAAAAAATCAAAAACCCTATCTCACACCCTCATTAAAAATGGTATCTAGTTCTGAAACACTGAAAGTTCTGACCTTTTGTTTCAACCTTCCAACGCTAACTTTGCACTGTTGTTGGAAATGTGGCAAATGGCACATCTAAGAGTGACAATGAAACTTCTTCAGGAATTCTGCTCATTACATGAGCAAGCATTTCGGTTCTGTCTGCTTGTTGCTGTCTGCTTGGCGTGACATGATCAAAGGATGTTTAGAAAATCTGTGGCTACTTAAATGAACTCTTGATTTCTTTGAGCTAAAATTTCTGTGCAGATTAGAAACTAACGGCTTCCACATTCAGAAATTGCAATGAGAAATCTTTTAGGAGTGGTACTTTGAAGCTTCTCAAAGGCATCACAATAGGCAAATATACTCTCTGGAAGATATTCTTTCTAAATTGACTAAACAGAATAAACAACTGCAGAATTATGGGTTTGAAGTAACGAAATAGAATCCGGGATTACAAAATCAGAGCTCTGCAATGCTTACATGGCCCGCTGCAATTGCCTCTGCTTCTCCGCCAGCAGCCCTCTGCTCTGTGCTCTCCACTACCCTCTCACAGCTGGAGGAAACACTTAGTCTGAAGTTTCTTCCCTGAAGAATTTCCTAAAATTCCCAAGCCAGAAAGTTCAGAGCCCATGCCTGGAAAGTTTTTTCCAATTTGCTCTGCAGAATCTGGAGTGGAGACCAGAGAAGATCAAAGGAATGCGATTGTTTCTTTACTCCGTGGACTCATACTGAATTATTTCACATTGTTAAAGATGTCCCCCAACCTTTCCAATGTGAGGAACGCGACTCATTTCCCTCAATCATGTAAAGTCTTTCCTGAAGCTCATCAGCACAGGTCGCTTGATCGATATCAAGCAGTCCCCGTGCTAATTGGCTCTCAGGAGGCAAAATCACGTTGAGAGCATGGTGAGTGGGAAGACCCCCAAGCTCTGTTCACCTTGGCTCCAGGGGAGAAAGTTGTGCAGGGCGGGGTGGGGGGGAATTCCGGAAGGTCTGCGCCCCTTTTTTGCTTCGTTTAATATGAAGAGTTATTCCATCTAAATGACATTGCTACTGGAAAGGTGATAAAAAATGGGAAAGTATGGGTCTTTCCTGAAGACCACAAGTCAGGAATAGCTACCACTCAAAAAAAAGAGGCTCTTTGCTACCTGCAAGGTCACACTAGTTCCCTCCCAAAACCCTGGTTATGTAGGCTCCGCCCTCCTGGCAGTTCACTGGCTATGACAGACACAGAGGTTGGCCAAGTATTATCTGCTGAATCTATTAAAATCCAAGTAGACATATGTAAACCCCAAGCTCCAAATTCCTCAAAACCTATTTAAACAAATTGACAGAAGGACTAACTGCTACAATCCAGGATTTTCTATCTCAAGGCTTAATTATAACCTGGACTATCCGTTCAAATACACCTGTCTTCCAGTTTGGAAGCCACACAATAGACGTTTAGGATTTACATGCCATTAACCACATTATCAGCTTTAGATTTCCAGATCTTCTTAACCTGCATTTGTTACTATTCACTCTTCCCCTGACATGGAGTGCTTTACTGTGATGCGTCTTTGTAGCATCTTTTTATAAATCCTGTATACATTGGAAACTAATATTTGTTTGCCTTTCCTTGGCACAGCCTACCATCCCCCTGGACTTTCATGTCTCAAGGTTTTACTACATTTCCTATATATTTTCCTCAGATTTTGCATGCAGATGTGCCACCTTTGTCATTTCCAAACGAACCTACCTGATTACAATATATCCATATCGTACTGGTGTCCTCTACCTCTCGGCAAGCTTGCCTAAAACACAGTCTGGGTTTTAAAGGTATGTCTTAAAACAAGCAACCATCTAAGGGAGGTGTCAGTTAAATCTAAATGAAAGAAGAATATCAGTCTGTCTGATGCAAAGATTGTAAATAATAAAGTCCAACATTTGAGAAGAGAGCAGTAGGGCTGAGCCCCGGTGGCGTAGTGGTTGTGCGCGGGACTGCGGCCCACTTGGACAGAGGTTCAATTCCAGCAGTGGGGCTGGGCCTCCTACTCCCACCACCGGAGAGCAGTGATGCCCCCCCACCCACCCAAAAAAAAAGAAAAGAGAAGGGAGCAGTATTAGAGCTTAAATTCTGAGTACCGAATTTGCAGGAGGCTATGGATAACAGTAAAACCCCCAAATCCATTCGCAAGGTTCCTATGACTCTTCTCTGGGTGCGAATAGTGTTTCTATTAGACCGATGCATTGAAAAGTAAACTAATGCAGGTGTAGGTAGGCTAAAATTTAACACCTTACCAAGTATTCTCTTTTGACCGATTTAAAATTTGTCCTGGCTTTTATTCATTTCTCTTTGAGATTTTTCTGTTTTATTTTGCTATTGTTGTGAGCCCCCCCCCCCCCCCCCGGCCATTATTATGTGTTTTTGTTTATGTGAAATCCAAATCTATAGAGACAGTAAGTAGATGAATCGTTTCTTCGGAACATGACAAGGCAAGTTGGGGGGAAATGGGAAGCTAATAATGAGTACAAGAAAGAAAGGAAAAAGTTCCAAAATTGACTGTAGTCTTGACGGCACAACTATTTTTGATAGATTTAAATCCTTGAATTAATTGTATGATATGGGCATTCTGTGTCGACAAAAATATTTTTATAAATGAAAGCAACAACAACCCAAAAAGGCAGCAGCATTTTGTTGAAGCACTTAACTGCCAGTTGACACCGTGTCTAGAGAAAAGTCACAAGACCCGGCCTTCTGTTCCATACTAAAGAGGCGTGTGAAGCTGTTGGGTAAGCAGTGGTCAGCCCGCCGCAGACTGGCAGTTATAACCCACCAGCTGCACCACATGAGAAAGACGAGACCATCTGCTCCCAGAAAGATTTACGGCCTCAGAAACCCAAAACCAAGGCACTTGGCATAACGACAATGGCTGGCCCTGGTCTAAATTAAAGTTCATTTTAAAGCAGCTTGGTCTGGCCAGTGGTCGGCAACATTTTTTTTCAAGTGGGTCATTTTTTTATTGTTTTTCACAAAAATGTTTGCTGGTGGATCACACTGCTGCTATTTTACATTACACATTACCTTAGAATACAGAAAATTAAAAACATTATGCAGATGGGATAATACAATATACCTTAAATATAGAATTACAAATTTATTGTCATCAAATCTATATTTGCAACTTGAAAGAAATCATAAAATGTTAGCAGAAAAGTAAACGCCATGTAAATAAAATGAACCCCTATTTAGTTAAGAACATTTAATCATTTTAATGGCTTCCCTGATACTGTTTCGTTATCCCTGTAAGGTTTGAGATATTTGGGTGGTAACTCCTTGTTTTTGAAAGAACACGTGACTGCGGCTCACTGGGTTGGAGGTTCAAATCCAGCAGTAAAACTGGGCCTCCTACTCTCACCATCACAGGGCAGTGATGCCAAAAACACACACCCACAAAAGAGGAAAACACATGATTCTGAATTTTCGTTAGTTAACCTGTTGCTCGATGAATTGAGAATGAGTTTCATTTGGGAAAATACCTGTTCACATGAGTAGCTGGACCCAAAAGCTGATAGTAAAGCAAAACCAACTTTCTTAATTGAAGAAAACTTGGAAGAAAGTGATATAGCTATTATGCTTAAGTGACTTTCATCAGTGGCTTCAAGCTGTCATCTTTTTTTCTCTCTCTCTCTCATATCACTGCACTGGTGGGAATAGGAAGCCCAGCCTTGCTCCTGGAGAGCTACTGCTGGATTTGAACTACCAACCCTGTGGGCCACAGTCCTGTACACAACCACTGCACCACCGGGGCTCAGCTTCAAGCTGCCTTCTTAACGTCTTAAATTTGTCCATATTGCTGAGTTTTTGAAGTCAATTAAGTTCATATCCAGATTTTCAATTTCAAGGATATTGAAATATTGCAAGTCCAAACACATTGTCCTCCATTTCATCAGGCTTTATTATAAAACTGAACACAGGACCATGGGCTTTAAAGGTCTGAAATTGGGTTTCAAATTCAGTTTGAATGGCATCTATGTAAGTTTTAAGCATATCTACTTCTGCATTTGTAATTCTTTATGAGTTTTTAATTAAAGGAAAATATTTAAATGTTTGTTCCACTAAGTCATCCTGGAATTGAACTATTTTACAGCAAAAACTTTTCCATTTTTTTTAAATTTATTTTTTATTTTTGGGGGGGCATCACTGCCCTCAGGTGGTGGGAGTAGGAGGCCCAGCCTTTGCTCCGTGGAACTGGAATCGAACCTCCATCCCAGTGGGCCGCAGTCCCGCGCACAACTACTACGCTACCGGTGTTCAGTCCAAACTTTTCCATTCTTCATAAAATTTGAGAACTATCTGTTTCATGTCGTGTAAGTGCAACTTATTTATTTATTTATTTATTTATTTGTCTATCTATTTATTTTATAAGCACAAATTTGAATCATTGAAATGATTAGCAATATCTGCCAAGAATTTTAATTTTGGGTTTGCTTGTTTTGGGGGCATCATTGCCCTCTGGTGGTGGGAGTAGGAGGCCCAGCCTTTGCTCCTGTGGAGCCGCTGCTGGAATTGAACCTCCATCCCAGTAGGCCGCAGTCCCGCACACAACCACTACGCCACCGGGGCTCAGCCCAAGAATTTTAATTTAAGAAGTCAATTTTATCTTTGAACTAAGGGAAACTTCCACCTATTTCAATCATAAATATTTCAATGGCATCAATGCATTCCACAAAGCGATTTAGAACCTTTTCTCTGCTTAACCAGTGAGCTTCAGTATGCATTAATAAATCACTATATTCACATTCAATTTCTTCTAAAAATGTCTTAAATTTTGTGTGATTCAAGGCAGAACGAGCTATAATTGTTTTAGCAATTTTAATCACTACGCTCATCACTTCATTTAACTGTTTTGAGGAAGCTTTTGTGCATGAATTTTCTTCATGAATTATGCAGTGGAATGAAAGTAGTGGTCTTCCAAGTTCCTTCTGCAAAAGCTTTACAAAGCCAGCATGTTTTCCTAACATTGCTGGAGCCCCACCAGTTGTGACAGAAAATAATTTTTCCTTCAAATCAAAAACATTTCCATTTTCTAATTTAATGAATTCTTGAACTTTTTTTAAAATGTCAATGCCTGCTGAGCCCTGGTGGCCCAGTGGTTGTGTGTGGAACTGCAGCCCACGGGGTTGACGGTTCAAATCCAGCAGCAGCTCTCCAGGAGCAAGGCTGGGCTTCCTACTCCCACCAGGGCAATGATGCCAAAAAGAAAAAGAGGAAAATGTCCATACTTTTTGTAGTACCTAACATTGGAGAAAGTACACACAACTCTTCATGAGTAACTAGAGAATCAATAGCTCCATAACAAGCAACTATTGCAAGCCTCGCAGCGTTATTTATGTCAGCACTTTCATCCACAGACAAGTCCAACGAGATCTATCGTGTTCAAGTCAAACTATGCATATTGCTTTTCATTTGTTCAGCTCCTCTCAAAGAAGACAGTCATCGACAGGCGGCTGCCAACTGTTTTTCACCAAGTCGAAAGCACCCACTATAATTTGTTGGCGAGAGTCCCTACTAATCGTCGTAACTAAGAATTATTTAGTGGGTCACTAAAATTTTCCAGTGGGTCACTAGGTGACCTGCGGGTCATAGATTGCCGACTACTAGCCTAGGCCCTAAACACTTTACTTCTGCTGCACTGAAGAGAGAATTAAGCTTCTTGTAAAGTTTAACTGTTTGGAATCCAAAAGGTGCAAAAGTCAAGCTATTCACTTGTGCGAGAAATGATTCACAGATGTTTACTCAAGGTGTGTGATCCTTAGGTGCACTATAATTCAAAACCATTCATGCTTCTTCGGCCTTCCATATTCATTGTCCAGTTTTCATAAGCATATGACGTGATGGAAAATACCTTGGTTTGGGTCAAGTGCACCTTAGTCTTCAAAGTGACTTCTGTGTTTTTTAATGCTTTACAGATATCTTTAGGGCTGGTTTGCCAGGTGCAATAATATGAATTTGGTTTCCTAACTGCTGGGTCCATGCATGTTGAATCAAGTAAAATGAAATTCTTGCAACTGTACTCTTGTTTCTGTTTATCAGGACAATACTTATATATCCAGTTGTGAGGATTTCTGTTTTCTTTGTGTGGGAGTGTAAGCCATACTAAAGGTTGGAGTCTTTAGGTCTGCTTCAAGTCTGCTTTGCTTTTAACAAACAGGTTTGTGGCGGTTTGTATATTGCAAGATGTAAGTAAAAGCTGTAAGATAATAAATCTGTATCCTTATAATAAAGTGACCAGATTTTAAGCGGGACACCATTGACTGGAGGGAGGGGGGTTCTTGATTAAAAATCTGGTCTATATGGAGCAACAAAAATTTTCATAGAGCCCAAAAATAGTATTGCAATATATTTATCTAATTTTAAAACACCGCGGGACGTTGTTAAATTGTTAAAAAGCTGGGTGTCTGGTCACTTAACCTTATAAGCCCCTAAATTTATGAAGATTTGTTATATCAACAGTAGGGAACAAATTCAAATCGTTTCAACCTCATGTGTACAATAGAGATGCTAAAACCTACCGCGGAAGGTCCCACAGAGGGTTGTGTCTTTGCTCCAGTACTTCCTGGTTGGGGACATTGAACAGCTTCCATGACCTGTCTGTGCCTTACTTTGTCACCTATGAAGTGTTAATTATTATATTTTCTACCTCACAGGCTAACTACTATTTCATTAGTGACAGAATTTTATGGGCAAGGAAAACAGAAGAAGCCCAAATAAGGCTGGGAGAATCGTCAGCAGCTCGTGATGCAAGTCTCACCTGGAGTGAAGAGAAGAGGGAGAGAAAGATGCTGGCGTGCAGTCAGAGGAAGCTTCAGCAAAGCCAGATCCCTGGCGCAGAGGAGCACATCAGCCTTCGTATCTGTGCTGCAA